>VIAS01000026.1:0-24016 GCA_009618075.1 Bathycoccus sp. SAG1 | reverse complement strand
GAGGAAGTGAGTTTCCGATTGCATTTGGAGCTTCTGTGCTTGCAATAATTTTGTCACCAACTTTTAAACCAGTTGGCTGAAGAATATAACGTTTTTCACCATCTTCATATTGTACAAGAGCAATACGAGAATTACGGTTTGGGTCATATTCAATTGTTTGCACTTCAGCACTCATGTCGTATTTATTACGACGGAAATCAATTTGACGGTATAAACGTTTGTGCCCACCACCACGGTGGCGGCAAGTAATTACACCACGATTATTACGTCCCTTTGCACGGTGCAAAGAGCGAGTTAAAGACTTTTCTGGGCGAGTCTTACTTAATTCTGTACAATCCGATACGGAACGGTGACGTGTTCCCGGAGTATATGCTTTGTAAAAACGAAGAGCCATATTAATCAAAAATAGGTAATGAGTCTCCAGATTTTAATCGAATGATGGCGCGCTTTGTTCGAGGGCGCACACCACCAAATGCCGATTTCTTTCGGGGGAGACGATGTGTGTTCACTGAAATAACCTGGACATCATAAAGGTCCTCTACAAGGGCTTTGATGTCGGTCTTTTTAAGATGTACATCCACATCAAACGTATAGCGCTCTGACTCAAGAAGCGTTGTCGATTTTTGAGTTACAATCACGCGTTTAATGAAGTCAATCATAAGCGTTAGGTTCCATCAGGAAGCAATAAAATAAGCAAGTAAAATAAGTGTTATACAACACACTATGAAAAAAACTGTTGGTATACACCAAAGTAATTGCAACATATTTTTTATATATGATAGCACCCGTAAGGGTACTGTGTAGATAATACTGCTATTTTACATGTTTTTTAATTGTCTTAAAACGATTTAATAACATTGCACTGACCCGGATTTGAACCGGGAATTATTCCGAAGAATGACGGGTTATGAGCCCGCTGCATTAACCATTCTGCCATCAGTGCTTCAAAAGAAAAAAACTAAAATCAAATTTATTTTAAACGTATTTTTAAAAAAGCAAAAGTAAATTTCTTCAAAAAAAGAGGCTTGAATAAAAACAACATTACGTTAAAATAAAATAAAGGCTCGGTAGCTTAGTGGTAGAGCAGGGGACTCATAATCCCAAGGTCACAGGTTCAATCCCCGTTCGAGCCAATTTTTTTAAACGAACACTCCGATAATTTCTTTTAAACTACAAATGAACGAATAAAAATTTCTGTTCTTTTTATGTTAGTGTATACAAATCCAAAAGAAAACTTTTTTTTAAGAAATTCTGTTGGAATAGTAATCAATTCTAGGCAGATTGTAATGAAAATGCTAATATATGAGTAGTTCGATGTTTTATTAAATAACATCGAACCGGCTTATTCATTCAATCTGATTAAACCTAGTTTTTAGAAATAATTCTAGTGCAAGTGTTTAAATCCCTTTTTAGATTAAGCTTTGAATAAAGAATATATTTTATAAAAATATATTTCATTTACGCACATCGATTTTATGCTTGTTATTTTCCAACTTACACTTCTTGCTTTTATTGGACTTTCATTAGCTCTTGTTGTTGGAGTACCAGTACTCCTCGCTTCACCTGAGGGATGGGCATCATCAAAAGGTCTTGTATTATCTGGATCTGCCCTTTGGATCCTTTTAGTATTCGTAGTTGGAGCACTTAACTCTTTTGTGTCATAAGGATACTTATGTTTGTAGAAATGGAGTGTACTCTGTACACTTCATGCTCCACCATTAATCAAACATATACAAATAATTTAATAGAACTTAAAACAAAGTCACTATAGCTTCACAAATATACACCAATATAAAAGTTTAGAAAAAGGTTCTAACTTCACGAATGAATTGTTCCCCATCGCTAGAACCTTGTGAAAATTTTAAATTTATTTTGTACAAACCCTTTTCTTGTCGAAAAGAATTCAAAGACTAGGTACCAATGAAGATAACTGAATACAAAAACAAATACGTTAAGATTCGTCATATTTGTTTGTATAAAGAAGTTTTGTGAAGTCTAAGATTTATAAAAGACTCCCCTGGTTCCAAAAAGGAACCAGGGGAAAAGACATTCTTTCTAAAAGAAAGAAGGATCTAAACTTGATTATGCGTTGATAGAAGGAGCTTCTACAGATGCAAGGTCAAGTGGGAAGTTGTGAGCGTTACGCTCGTGCATTACTTCCATACCGAGGTTAGCACGGTTTACGATATCAGCCCATGTGTTAATTACACGTCCGTTTGAATCTACTACAGACTGGTTGAAGTTGAATCCGTTAAGGTTGAAAGCCATAGTTGAAATACCCATAGCTGTGAACCAGATTCCCATTACTGGCCAGATTGCGAGGAAGAAGTGGAGTGAACGTGAGTTGTTGAATGAAGCGTATTGGAAGATAAGACGTCCGAAGTAACCGTGTGCAGCTACGATGTTGTAAGTCTCTTCTTCTTGTCCGAACTTGTATCCAGCGTTTGCAGACTCGTTCTCAGTAGTCTCACGGATGAGAGATGAAGTTACGAGTGAACCGTGCATAGCAGAGAAAAGTGAACCACCGAAAACACCAGCAACACCAAGCATGTGGAATGGGTGCATAAGGATGTTGTGCTCAGCCTGGAATACGATCATGAAGTTGAAAGTACCAGAAATACCAAGAGGCATTCCATCAGAGAAAGAACCCTGACCGATTGGGTATACGATGAATACAGCTGTTGCTGCTGCTACTGGAGCAGAGTAAGCTACTGCGATCCAAGGACGCATTCCTAAACGGAAAGAAAGCTCCCACTCACGACCCATGTAAGAACAAATTCCGATGAAGAAGTGACAAACGATAAGCTGGTAAGGACCACCGTTGTAAAGCCACTCATCAAGAGAAGCTGCTTCCCAGATTGGGTAGAAGTGAAGACCGATAGCGTTTGATGTAGGGATTACAGCACCAGAGATGATGTTGTTTCCGTACATAAGTGATCCAGAAACTGGCTCACGGATACCATCGATATCTACAGGAGGAGCAGCAATAAATGCTACGATAAATACTGAAGTTGCTGTAAGTAAAGTAGGGATCATTAATACTCCGAACCAACCGATGTAAAGACGGTTCTCAGTTGAAGTAATCCATGAACAAAAACGTCCCCATACTGTTGCGCTTTCGCGACGCTCTAAAGTTGCAGTCATAATAAAGAAGAAATAAATAGTTATAAAGAGTTACACAATCTAAAATGTTTTAGACCTGTTACTTTTCAGTATACCATAGTCAAGAAATCAAATGGTACAAAAAAATGAAAATACATAGAACTGCCTTATTCTGAAAAGATTCAGAAATAAATTGAAAATGAACATTCTTTAACATTAATTAATAGAACTTGTTTAAAGTTTGTATGAAGTTGATCGTGAAAATAAATGAAGTTAAAAAATCTATAAAGTTATGAATTTATGATGGAGCACAAAGCTCCATCTTAGAATAGACATTCTAATTAAATATTTCTTGGCATCGATATGTTTTCAGATACAGCTACCCGTATCCTATCTTTATCTCAAAGGCCTTTCACCACGCAGTTCGGAAAGGGATGCTGTGTCTCGACCTCGACGAAGACACCAAGAAAAAGAACTACTTTGTTAGACAAAGTAGCTCGATTGCTTCCTAGAAAATTCTAGCAAGTCTTGCTTATGGTATACAAAATCAAATCCCTCGGTCTATTAGCACATGTCAGCTTCAGAATGCATTACTGCACTTCTACTTCATGCCTATCAAACGGCTCGTCTTGCCGTGACCTTCCTTGTCTTTCATTTGTCAGTAAAACTGAACGGTTGAGACAAAAGAGCACTCATCTTAAGGTGAACTTCCTACTTATATGCTTTCAGCAGTTATTTACTCCAGACATAGCTACCCAGCGTGTACCCCTGGCGGGATAACTGGTACACTAGCGGTCTGTCCCCACCTGGTCCTCTCGTACAAAGGGGAGATCCTTTCAATGCTCTAAACGCCTACACAGGATATGGACCAAACTGTCTCACGACGTTCTGAACCCAGCTCGCGTGCCGCTTTCTATGGGCGAACAGCCCAACCCTTGGAACGTACTTCCGCTCCAGGATGCGACGAGCCGACATCGAGGTGCCAAACCTCCCCGTCGATGTGAACTCTTGGGGGAGATTAGCCTGTTATCCCTAGAGTAACTTTTATCCGTTGAGCGACGGCCTTTCCACACAGCACCGTCGGATCACTAAAGCCGACTTTCGTCTCTGCTTGACATGTCAGTCTCGCAGTCAAGCTCCCTTATGCTTTTACACTCTATGGCTGATTTCCGTCCAGCCTGAGGGAACCTTTGCACACCTCCATTACCTTTTGGGAGGTGACTGCCCCAGTCAAACTGCCCGCCTGAAACTGTCGTCTTACCGGATGACGGTGAAGACTGAGCGCTCTAGCTTACCAAGAGTGGTATCTCACTGATGGCTCCCCTCTTCCCAGAAGAAAAGGTTCATAGCCTCCCACCTAAGCTGCGCAAGATAAGCTTGAGAGCAATTCCAGGTTACAGTAAAGCTTCATAGGGTCTTTCTGTCCGTGTGCAGGTAATCCGCATCTTCACAGATAGTTTTATTTCACCGAGTCTCTCTCTGAGACAGTATCCAGATCGTTACACCTTTCGTGCGGGTCGGAACTTACCCGACAAGGAATTTCGCTACCTTAGGACAGTTATAGTTACTGCCGCCGTTCACCAGGGCTTCAGTCGTTAGCTTCATCAAAGACTGACCAACTTCTTTAACCTTCTGGCACTGGGCAGGTGTCAGCCCCCATACATCGTCTTACGACTTTGCGGAGACCTGTGTTTTTGGTAAACAGTCGCCTGGATCTCTTCACTGCGGCCCCCTGAGGGGCACTCTTTCTTCCGAAGGTACAGAGCCAATTTGCCGAGTTCCTTAGAGAGAGTTATCTCGCTCCCCTTAGTTTATTCAACCCACTCACCTGTGTCGGTTTACGGTACAGGTAGTCTAGACTCAAAGTCGAATGAGCTTTTCTTGGAAAAAATACCATCAAACAACAATGGGTTGTTCCTTCCTGCCAAGGAAGGCCATTGTGCCGAGTGTTATTTGTTCGTCCCTCAGGACTAAGCCTAGACTAGTGAAGGAATATAAACCTTCTTGCCATCAATTACGCCTTTCGGCCTCACCTTAGGTCCTGACTGACCCTGCGCGGACGAGCCTTGCGCAGGAACCCTTGAGTTTTCGGGGCACTGGATTCTCACCAATGTTTACGTTACTCAAGCTGACATTCTCACTTCCGCCCTGTCCACCGCGGCTTACGCGCTTGGCTTCCCCCTGGGCGGAACGCTCCTCTACCCTACATCATCTATATGATGTAGCCACAGCTTCGGCAAAAAACTTAGTTCCGGTCATTTTCGGCGCAAAAGCGCTTGATCAGTGAGCTATTACGCACTCCTTAGAGGGTGGCTGCTTCTAGGCAAACCTCCTGATTGTCACTGCACTTTCACCTCCTTTGCCACTTAGCTTTTATTTAGGAGCCTTAGCTGGTGGTCTGGGCTGTTTCCCTTTTGACTACGGAGCTTATCCCCCGCAGTCTCACTGGCTGATTGAAAACATTCTAGGTATTCCGAGTTTGCAACAGATTGGTACCGCTTTCGCAGCCCGCACCGAGACAGCGCTTTACCCCCTAGAAGTCCATAATCAACCGCTGCGCCTCAACGCATTTCGAGGAGAACCAGCTAGCTCCAAGTTCGATTGGCATTTCACCCCTAACCACAACTCATCCGTCGATTTTTCAACATCGGTCGGTTCGAACCTCCACTTCGTATCACCAAAGCTTCATTCTGGTCATGGTTAGATCACCTGGGTTCGGGTCTAGAAGAAGGGACGAGAGCCCTTATCAGACATGCTTTCGCTTTGGCTTCGATGGAAAATCTTAACCTGCCACTTCTTCTAAGTCGCCAGCTCATTCTTCAACAGGCATGCGGTCAGATGTGTTCATCCTCCCACAAATTGTAAGCATACGGTTTCATGTTCTATTTCACTCCCCGTAAAGGGGTTCTTTTCACCTTTCCCTCGCGGTACTATTCGCTATCGGTGACCTAGGAGTATTTAGCCTTACGAGGTGGTCCTCGCAAATTCATACGGGATTTCACGTGTCCCATACTACTCGGGAGCCAAACGGCTGGAGTTGGTAGTGATTCAACGACTGGACTTTCACCATCTATGGTACAGGTTTCAGCTGTTTCGTTTCTCATGCCATACAATGCCATATGTTTGGTCCCATGACCTGGTCTTTACATTACTGTTAAGTCCTTTTAGGCTGTTCCCATTCCGCTCGCCGCTACTTTGGGAATCGCTTTTGCTTTCTTTTCCTTTGGCTACTAAGATGTTTCAGTTCACCAAGTTGTCTTTCTCTTCTCTATGAATTCAAGAAGGAATGCATTGGGTTGCCCCATTCGGGAATCCTCGGATCAGTGCATACGTCCTGCTCCCCGAGGCATATCGTCGGTTGTCACGCCCTTCATCGGCTCTAGGTCCCTAGGTCTCCACCATATGCCCTTTATTGATTGATTTTGTTTTGTGTATTCAAATAACCGCAATTCTGATATGCCTAAGAAACTTTCTTAGGCTTGGCTGGAGGTAAGCGGACTCGAACCGCTGGCGTCTGCCTTGCAAAGGCAGCGCTCTACCAACTGAGCTATACCCCCGTGCCATGGGCTATTCTGGACTTGAACCAGAGACCTCACCCTTATCAGGGGTGCGCTCTAACCACCTGAGCTAATAGCCCGTAGCGTGGTGCATTTTTCATATTTTAGTGGCAAGCCAACTAGGTTGAAAAATGCGCGCTTAATTCATCTTTAAAAAGGAGGTATTCCAGCCACACCTTCCAGTACGGCTACCTTGTTACGACTTCACCCCAGTCACCAACCCTGCCTTCGGCATCCTCGTCCCAATGGGTTCGAGTAACGACTTAGGGAAGAGTCGACTTCCATGGTGTGACGGGCAGTGTGTACAAGACCCGGGAACGTATTCACCGCTGTATAGCTGACCAGCGATTACTAGCGATTCCACCTTCATGCACTCGAGTTGCAGAGTGCAATCCGAACTGAGATAAGGTTTTTGAGATTGGCTAGCCTTCGCAGGATCGCAGCTCATTGTCCTTACCATTGTAGTACGTGTGTAGCCCAGGATGTAAGGGGCATGCTGACTTGACATCATCCACACCTTCCTCCGATGTTGGTCGGCAGTCTCTCTTAAGCACTCAGTGAGCAACAAGAGACATGGGTTGCGCTCGTTACGAGACTTAACTCGACATTTCACAACACGAGCTGACGACAGCCATGCACCACCTGTCATTTCATCCCGAAGGAGGCTCCTCTTTCAAGGAGTTTTGAAATGATTTCAAACCCTGGTAAGGTTCTTCGTGTTGCATCGAATTAAACCACATACTCCACCGCTTGTGCGGGTCCCCGTCAATTCCTTTGAGTTTCACTTTTGCAAGCGTAATCCCCAGGCGGGAAACTTCACGCGTTAGCTTGACCACCGCTCGTTGTATTTCGCTCGGCAGTGAGTTTCCATCGTTTACGGCTAAAATTACTAGGGTATCTAATCCTAATCACTCCTTTAGCTTTCGTCTCTCAGCGTCAGGAAAAGCCCAGTACAGTGCCTTCGCCATATTGGTGTTCCTCCCGATATCTACGCATTTCACCGCTCCACCGGGAATTCCCTGTACCTCTACTTCCCTCAAGTATAGAAGTTTCCTTTGCTGGATCTCGGTTGAGCCGAGGCATTTAACAAAAGACTTTCTATACGGCCTACAGACTCTTTACGCCCAATCATTCCGAATAACACTTGCATCCTCCGTCTTACCGCGGCTGCTGGCACGGAGTTAGCCGATGCTTATTCCTCGAATACCGTCATTTGTTTCTTCTTCGAGAAAAGAAGTTTACAACCCGCGGGCCGTCATCCTTCACGCAGCGTCGCTCCGTCAGACTTGCGTCCATTGCGGAAAATTCCCCACTGCTGCCTCCCGTAGGAGTTTGGACCGTGTCTCAGTTCCAATGTGGCTGTCCATCCTCTCAGACCAGCTACTGATCGTCGCCTTGGTATGCCATTACCACACCAACTAGCTAATCAGACGCAAGATCATCCCTCGGCGAAATTCTTTCACTCCACAGCGTATCGGGTATTAGCTCTCGTTTCCAAGAGTTGTCCCCGACCGAGGGGCAGATTCTTACGTGTTCCTCACCCGTTCGCCACTCTTCCGCATTCCGAAGAATACTTCATCGTTCGACTTGCATGTGTTATGCACGCTGCCAGCGTTCCTTCTGAGCCAGGATCAAACTCTCCTTGATGTGTTTGAGAAGATTAAAAAAAAATAATGCTTCCATATACAAGTATAGCTTGCACTCATAAAAGCATAGGGTGTCTGCCTCTTTCACAAAACATAAACACCAAATTAAAAACAAAAAGAACACAAATTTTTACACCAATAAAACCTTAGTCAATACAACTATTAAAATATGAATAAAACAAAAACAAAGATTAATACGAAAGTAACTTCAAAAACACAGGATGAGGAAAACCAACCTTATTATGGATCTATACATTTAGATTATTTAAAACAGCTAAAGCGAGCCTCAAGGCCCACCTTAGCGTTCTTTATACATTTACATTAACAGAGTAAATGAAAAAAAAGGAATATATGGTCGTACAACTAATGGAGGAGTTACAGATGGCACCCCTTGAACTGCGCTGTAACTATTTGAAGATAAATCAAAGAGTGGAATTTCTTTTTTTGTCTCAATATTAGATGACATAATTTCATCTTGATTTGCCACCGAATTGGTGCTCTTTGCATCAAAAATCGACTTCCACATTTTTACAGGAATTTTTCTAACAACCGTTAGGCCACGACGAATCCAATAAGAAGGCGCTACCTGGGGGGTTTGCGTTTGGTGAGCAGCGATTTCGAGAGCGGCAACTGTGCCAGTTGCGGGGTAATAAAAGCGCGGAGACGTGATAAATTTGACTGTTTTTGAAAATCGTGCAGATTGCTGTGCAGCTTCAGCTTGGATGCGGGCAATTTCTTGATTTTTGGCCTCAAGTTGAAGGTCTTTTGTTTGAAGTTGGGCTTCTAAAGTCGCACAACGGCTTTCTGCGCTACAACTTCGTTCTTCAGCTTGCAAAGTACTAAGTTCCAATTTTTGATTTTCATCGTTAAGTTTGATCACTTCAGTTTGCAAATTTTGAATATCGACCGCTTGTGTCTTAAATTCCGATCTAAGATTAAGAACTTCACGTTTCACCGTAGCGAATTTAGAATCTGAATTCTCACACTCCGTTTTCAAATTTACTCGATTTCGATCTTCTGTTACGAATGCATTAAGGATTTTGGGAAGATCAAATTCAACATTATTAGATGAAATAGAAGTTGTATCACCAAAGGAAATGGGAATTGGGCTATTTAAATACTTTTCAGTCATGTTGATTCCAGCTTGGCGAAGTTGTGTGACTGGTAAGGGCCACCCATTAAATTTCAAAAAAGTACGACCGTTAAAAACAAACGGCATGCCATCGGACGCCTGTTTAAATTCTGTACTATCCATACAAAACGGTCTCGGGAAATCAAATTTCGAAAACATAATAATAAAAAAAAATTACTAAGGTAAATAGTTGGAAGCGATTAACGACCTTTGTCTTTCCTTGCCGGTCGGGATAAATTTTAAGCTTATAAAAAAGAGTAAGTACTGTGAGCTGCTTTAAACAAATAAGGCAGCCCACAGTAAAGAATGACAAAACAGTTAATGTGTTGTCATAAAGAGTAAACTTCTTGAAAAAATCTTACTTTGCAATACGTGGTGGTTCACGGAAAAAGATTGAAAAGAAAAGAATCCCAAGACACCCAACAAGTAAGAAAGTATAAACAATAGCTTCCATAATATTTTTCCTCGTAATTATACAGTTTGACGACGAGTTGTTACATCACCAAGCTTAGCGAATGCACCAAATTCTACCTGCTCATCTAAGTCTGGATCAATACCAGCAAATACATCTCGGAAGATTGTACGAGCTCCGTGCCAAATGTGACCGAAGAAGAAAAGGAGAGCAAAAGTTACGTGAGCAAATGTAAACCACGCACGTGGACTACTACGGAAAACTCCATCAGATTGAAGAGTTGCACGGTCAAACTCGAAAACTTCTCCAAGTTGTGCACGACGTGCATATTTCTTCACTGTTGCTGGATCAGTAAAACTTAATCCATCAAGTTCTCCACCGTAGAATGTTACACTTACACCTACTTGCTCAATACTGTACTTTGATTCTGCACGACGGAATGGTACGTCAGCACGTACAATACCATCACTATCAATAAGAATTACAGGGAATGTTTCAAAGAAAGTTGGCATACGACGTACAAAAAGCTCACGCCCTTGCTTATCTGTGAACACTGCGTGTCCTAACCAACCTGCTGCAATTCCATCACCGTTATCCATTGGTCCTGAACGGAAAAGTCCACCTTTCGCTGGGTTATTTCCGATGTAATCGTAGAACGCAAGTTTTTCAGGAATTGCCGACCATGCATCTGAAAGTGAAGCACCACCAGAAACACTCTTCTGTACACGCTTTTCAATTTCTTGTTGGAAGAATCCTTGATCCCACTGGTAACGTGTTGGACCAAAAAGTTCAATTGGTGTTGCAGCACATCCGTACCACATAGTTCCACCTACAACAAATGCTGCCCAGAATACAGCTGCAATACTACTTGAAAGTACTGTTTCTACGTTACCCATACGTAACGCCTTATAAAGACGTTGTGGTGGGCGAACACTAAGGTGGAAAAGTCCAGCACAAATTCCAACGATTCCCGCTGCAATGTGGTGTGATGCAATACCACCTGGGTTGTAAGGATCAAATCCTTCTGCTCCCCATGATGGTGCAACTGGCTCAACACCTCCAGTAAGTCCGTATGGATCAGATACCCAAATACCAGGACCGTAAAGACCTGTTACGTGGAAAGCTCCGAAACCAAAACAAAGTACCCCTGAAAGGAAAAGGTGAATTCCAAAAATCTTCGGAAGGTCTAATGCTGGCTGTTGTGTTCGTGGATCACGGAAAAGTTCAAGATCCCAGAATACCCAGTGCCAAATAGCAGCAAGGAAACAAAGTCCTGAAAGAATAATGTGCGATGCCGCTACTCCTTCATAACTCCAAAGTCCAGGATTGCTTACGCTTTCTCCACTAATGCTCCATCCACCCCATGAGTTTGTAACTCCAAGGCGAGTCATGAAAGGAAGTACAAACATTCCTTGACGCCACATTGGGTTAAGAACTGGATCTGATGGATCAAAAATTGCTAATTCATATAAAGCCATTGAACCAGCCCAACCAGCTACAAGTGCAGTGTGCATAAGGTGCACTGCAATTAAACGACCCGGGTCATTTAATACAACCGTGTGTACACGGTACCATGGTAATCCCATAAGCTACCTCTTTTAATATTCTAATATCAGTTATAATTGACTTTCTATACAACAGTATAGCATAAGTTTGAAAAGGATCCAAAACAGAAGAGATATTTTTTCAAGTAATTTTTTAATTGGGGCTAAACGGACTCGAACCGCTGACATCTTCGGTGTAAACGAAGCGCTCTACCAACTGAGCTATAGCCCCCTTCTTTTCTTATATACAGTATACACGATAAGATCCTTTTCATGCAACTGGTTAAATGCCCCAAAACAAAGAATTGGGGCAATCAAGGCAAAATGAATTAACCTTGACGTTGTTTGTGTTTTGGATTTACACAAATTACCATTACTCGTCCATGACGTCGGATTACGCGACATTTAGGACACATTTTTTTTACAGATGAACGAACTTTCATAACAGGCCTCATTTGAATTCAATTATTGAGTTTGAAACGCCACACACGTCAAAAGACGTGGAAGATCACATCATTCTCCGGGCGAACGACGGGGATCGAACCCGCGAGTGATGGAGTCACAGTCCATTGCCTTACCACTTGGCTACGCCCGCCAGACACTTGTATATGAGGATATCAAATCTCCGAGACTCTGTCTATACACTTTCAGAGAATTTTCTATTTTTAGCGGGTAACGTGATTCGAACACGCAACGTCCAACTTGGAAGGATGGCACTCTACCATTGAGTTATACCCGCTTATTTATATCATATCAAAAGATATGGATTTGTCTAGAGCTTCTAAAAATTTTTTCTTACACGACACTCCCAAAATGCATTGGAATACAGGAAACATAAATAAGCCGAATTCTGTTTACGTGGTTATTTATCTGGAAATTTCATATTTGAAATTTTCTAGCAAGTACATTATCTCAAGAAATGTGATCAAGATAATTTACCTTTTGCTCTCCATAAGGGTCTACCAAAATTTATTTTTACAAATAAACCATTATTACACCTCCACTCCTTTGTAAAAAGAAGCAAGTTTAATTTCTGTGGCACTTTCCTCCCATTTCTGTACGTGAACTTATCACGTTATGGTACATTATCGTGAGAGTTCGGACTTTCCTCAAGATAGTTATCTTGCAACCACTTTATGTTTCGACTGTCATATCCAGATGCAATTTTGTTAACTGGAATGTAAATGTACTGGCGGGAACAGGATTTGAACCTGTGACCTTAAGATTATGAGCCTTACAAGCTACCAGACTGCTCTATCCCGCTATATGATTAGTATAGCGGAATTTATGCATTTTTTCAGGAAAACCCCAAGATAGAAAAATCAAACCTTATCGACGAAGACTACCTTTCCCCATAAGAGTTTCACGAGCTGATGGCATTGGGAAGTTCACATCTTCTTCAGTTGCAAGATCATCCCCTAGCCACCAACGACGTGTTGTATTTGGTGCACGTAATTCGAGAATATCAGAGTCTACCCAACGGTCATGTGTTGCAGGTAATGGATCATTCGCTAAGAATCGTGTATTTAAAGCGATTGGATCTAAAAACCAAACATTTTTATTTTGCACATCATTTCGACGTGCCACATCTGTTTCATTGGCTTCTTGAATTCCAGCTGAAATTTCAGGCACATTAGGTGCGTGTACAACTGGATAGTCCCATGGGAAACTTACTTCTTGTGGTAAATCTTGGAGTTTTACAATTGAAAAGTCCATGAATTCACCTCCACGGTGAACCATTTCGTAAGTCTGGTTAAAGAAGCCAGTGGCTTGTACATCTGGATTATTCTTAAGAGTCTTTAAGTCAAGCACAACTTCTTCAGTAATACCCATATCATCTTTTGCAAGTTTTTCGGCATCAAAATCATAATCAAATTCATAATCAATATTAAATGGAAGATGTGGGCGCGCTTCATTATACTGTGTAGCATATTGCATACGAAGAATATCATCCATTTGAAAACGAATTTCCGTTAATTGCTCCAGCCAACTTGCTGTCATGTCTTCGCGTGTATCCCAATCCGGTTTAAACATGAAACGAAGTTTTGGATGGTGAAGCCACTTATTTAAATACGTATCTAAACCACGTTCTTCATAATATTCTACTTCAAGTTCTTTTCGCTCATTTGAAATTTCATTACGTTCAAGTCGCTCATTTAACGAATTATATTTGTAAATGATATTCCACGGACTTGTTTCATCTAATGGAAGTTTTGGATCCGTTTCAAATACTCGATTTAAATTTGCTTTACTTTGAAGTTTCCAAACTTTTACCGTACCATTTTCACCTTCTGAATCCGCGTCATCTGTGGATTCTTCAGAAGATTCAATCCAATGTAAATCACGCTTGGGCATAATGCCTTTTGCAGGTGTTGCGCCAAACATTGTATCAACATAATACGTTGTAAAAGAATCTGGGAACAATTGAAAAAGTTGAAGGAAAAGGACAAACAGTGTTGCAATACTTGCAATTTGTACATTTCGGAGTCGAATTGCGAAAAAATCAAGTGATGGTTCTGTAAAGTTAAGCATGCGTTCAATTGACCATGCTCCAAATGCTTTTTGTCCAAGTGGAGATAAACATGTAATATACACAAGCCCAACAGAGAGACTTGTATATAAAAGAATAAATCCACCAAGATAAGCAAAATTATTTTCTGGAAGTGTTGTAAGAAGGGAATCCCCAAACATAAGCCCATTCGGATTACAAAGTGCAAAAAACACTCCTGTTAAAAGATAGAGGCCTGCTTCTTTACGACTTGTAAGTTGTGTTGGAAGTTCACAGGGTTTCCAACAAAGAAACATTGCATTTACGACTGCAATCATACCGCAAAGCATAAGTGCTGGTTCAAGATAATACCAAATCCAAAGAAGTTCTGTGCCACCAAAAAAAGCGACAAGTAAAAGACCTACTTGTCCAAGGAAAAGACCAGCAAAAGTTAAAAGACCTTTTGCTTGTCCTTCAAATACATAACGTTTGAGTCCAATAAACCATGGAGTAAGTGGTGTAATTCCATAGAGTGCTCCATGGAGTAGCCCTAAGCTGAAAGAATTTTGCATAGTTTGTTATTTGCTGTCCTTATGTTTGATATACGTTGATATTTCACTTGTGGTTAAGATAGACATACCGAACGATAGAGATTGCAAAATCTACTTTTTGCGTTTGTTTTTATTATACAGTAACACGTCTCATTTCGTCAGTCTATATCTTATATTTTCATGGAATGCCCATGTTTTGTTGGTTGTAGGAGAAAACCTACAACCATGGTTTGTTATTCTTCTGTTTCTGTTGAATTTCCAAAACCTTGTACATTTTCGTTTAATACTCCCGCAACCGGTGAAGGCGGGTAATAGAATCCTTTTGCGTTACGTGTTGTTAACGACTTACCTAATGATAAAGCATTACGTGCTGCATCAATTGCTTTGCGTTGCCAATGAGACTTACGCATTGCGGATTTTGCTCGTGACATTCGTCGTTTTGGTACTGCCATAAAAGTATGTGTGTAGATAAAAACTATAATTCTATTATAGGGACCTTTTTATGCTTTGTCTAGAAACTTTTATTTGATAAGATATTTATTTAGTATCGAGGCATTTAATTGCCATTTATTAGATATATATTATATAATTATTTCTTTTTTTTATGCCAATTGGAGTACCAAAAGTTGCTTACCGTTTACCGGGTGAAGCAGTCCCACAATGGGTTGATTTATATAATCGTTTATATCGTGAACGTGTATTATTCCTTGGTTCTGCTCTTGATGATGAGCTTGCAAACCAATTAAATGGTATTATGCTCTATTTAAGTGCAGAAGATTCAAATCGACGTTTATTTCTTTACATTAACTCTCCTGGAGGATCTGTAACAGCTGGTCTTTCAGTGTTTGATATTATGAATTATGTAGATGCGTCTGTAACAACTATTGGTATTGGATTTGCTGCATCTATGGCTTCTTTTATTTTAGCAGGTGGGGAGCGTGGAAGTCGTATTGCATTACCACATTGTCGAATTATGGTTCACCAACCACAAGGTGGTATGGAAGGACAAGCTTCTGAAATTGTTCTTGAAAAAGAAGAGATTATTCGTTTACGTAAATTAATCGGTCGACTTTATGTAGATTTAACAGGACAATCTGCTGCAACAGTTGCACGTGATCTTGATCGTGATAAATATCTTTCTGCACGTGAAGCACGTGAGTATGGGCTTGTTGATCTTGTTGCATCAAATGATAACAACAATGTTTAATATTTAAATACTTTAGGTGGTAGTTTATTTTATCACTTAAAGTATTATTCAAAATAATGTCTATAGACTTATATATGGGTTACGGGCCTAGATAGGCCCGTAGATCTAAATCTTTATTTCAAGATTATCCACCAAATACTGGTGCACCACCTGCTGAGTTTTTCCACATTGTGTGTGCCTCAATACGTGCGCGTTCGCGATCAAACGTAAGTTGGTTTTCAATATAGATTTTACGAGATTCAGCTTTTTCCATACCAGTGCGAGCTTCTGCTACACGGCGTTCTGCTTCATCTACATCAATTTCAGCTGCATCTTCAATATCACGGCAGAGAATGTTTACACGATTCTCTTTAATCACACCAAACCCTCCAAGGAGAGCAAGAATTTTCCATGATGTTCCTTGGCGAAGTGCAAGTACACCGTTGTCTAACCCTGTTACGAGTGGTGCGTGTTCTTGAAGGATACCGATGTATCCTGTACTTGTTGGAAGAAGTAGCTCTTCAGCATCTTCCTTAAAAAAAATTCGATCCGGTTTTACAATACAAACTTCCATGTTTTACCTCTGTTTTTCTTCAGTTCTTTTGAATATTCCAAAAGAGAGAGTTCTGGTCAAGGTTTTTGAGTTTAAAGAAACTTATTTTCCTTGACCAGGATTTTGTTTTACTGACTCGTAAGACTTAATTAAGTTTTTGAGAAACTTAATTTTAATTGATTATAACTTAGCTGCTTTTTCTACAACTTCGTCAATATTTCCAACAAGGTAGAATGCTTGCTCAGGAAGATCATCTAATTCACCACCAAGAATCATGTTAAATCCTTGGATTGATTCTGCAAGACTTACGTACTTACCAGGTGATCCTGTAAATACTTCAGCTACGAAGAATGGCTGTGAAAGGAAACGCTCTACTTTACGTGCACGTGATACTACTAAACGGTCTTCTTCTGAAAGCTCGTCAAGTCCTAAAATTGCAATAATATCTTGAAGTTCTTTGTAACGCTGTAAAGTGTTCTTTACACCTTGTGCTACATCGTAGTGCCCATTACCAAGAATCCATGGCTGAAGCATTGTTGATGTTGAATCAAGCGGATCTACTGCTGGGTAGATTCCTTTTGATGCTAAGTTACGTGAAAGTACTGTTGTTGCATCAAGGTGAGCAAATGTTGTTGCTGGAGCTGGGTCAGTAAGGTCATCAGCTGGTACGTATACTGCTTGAATTGACGTAATTGATCCAGTTTTTGTTGATGTAATACGCTCTTGGAGTCCACCCATCTCTGTACTAAGAGTTGGTTGGTATCCTACTGCTGATGGCATACGTCCTAAAAGTGCTGATACTTCAGAACCTGCTTGTACAAAACGGAAAATGTTATCAACGAAAAGGAGTACATCCTGGTTGTTTACATCACGGAAGTACTCTGCCATTGTAAGAGCTGTTAATCCAACACGCATACGTGCTCCTGGAGGCTCGTTCATTTGTCCGTAAACAAGTGCTACTTTTGAATCACTAAGGTTATCTTGGTTAATTACCTTTGATTCACACATTTCTTGGTAAAGGTCATTTCCTTCACGTGTACGCTCACCTACACCTGCAAATACTGAAACTCCACCGTGTGCTTTTGCAATGTTGTTGATGAGTTCCATAATGAGAACAGTCTTACCAACTCCGGCACCTCCGAAGAGACCAATTTTTCCTCCACGACGGTATGGAGCAAGAAGGTCTACAACCTTAATTCCAGTTTCAAAAATTGAAAGCTCAGTATCAAGGTCTACGAATGCTGGTGCATTACGGTGAATTGGTGATGTTCCTTCTGCATTACATGGTCCAAGCTCATCTACAGGGTCTCCAAGAACGTTGAAAATACGTCCAAGTGTAGTTTTACCTACTGGTACTGAAAGTGCAGCACCTGTATCTACTACAGTCATACCACGCATTAATCCATCAGTTGCACTCATTGATACTGCACGTACAAGGTTATCACCAAGGAGTTGTTGTACTTCTGCTACAATGCGTAAATCTTCTCCAGCATCGTTTTTTCCTTCTACAACGAGTGCGTTGTAGATGTTTGGCATTTTGTTTGGTGCAAATGCAACGTCAAGTACTGGTCCAATAATTTGTGTAATACGACCAAGGTTTGTTTCAGTCTTAGTTGATGGAGTCATAATAAAGAATAAATTCGTTAAGAATAAAGTAATACCTATAGTTTAAGACTATAGTTAATAATTGAAAAAATACTATTTCTTTTAAATAGAGAAATGTATTTAAAGAGCTCACGGGCTAGTGTATTGCAATGTTTAAGTTTAAACATAGCCATATAATGATCACATAAATATGATCAACGAGTGTTTCTGCGGTTCATCAATGAACCACAGAAAAAATTAGTATGCAAGTCCCATACTACGTGTTGTTTCTGACCCAAGGTATACACGTACACTTAAAAAATCTGTTGGGCAAGCAGCTTCACAGCGCTTACATCCAACACAATCTTCTGTACGTGGTGCTGAAGCAATTTGTCCAGCTTTACATCCATCCCAAGGTACCATTTCAAGTACATCAGTTGGACAAGCACGTACACATTGTGTACATCCGATACATGTATCGTAAATTTTTACTGCGTGAGACATAGTAAACGAGTAATAAAAGGAAAGAATATTTAGTGATTAAACGGGATGAGTATAAAGGGATCATCTCGTAATTAGGATTCTACCATATTTAGGTATGATTCGTATAGTTTCTTAGTTTAGACTTTGAAATTTTAAATAGCTTTGGGTCAGGTGGGATTCGAACCCACGGCTAATCGGTTAAAAGCCGAATACTCTACCACTGAGTTACTGACCCGTTCGTCTAAATTTATGGTAATTGGTTTATGTAGAGAATACAAGCTTCTTTCTTAGAGCTCTTTTGATTATTCTTTATTGTTTGCGTAGATTTTACTACGCAAACAATTCGGTTTTAATTTAAACAAATAATTATTTGTTCAATTTAAAGTGGCCCTGAAATTCCTTGCTTACGAATCATAAGGAAGTGCATAAGCATGAATGTTGCCGCAAGAAGTGGAAGTACAAATGTGTGTAAACTGTAGAAACGAGTAAGTGTTGGTTGTCCAACCCCTACACTTCCACGAAGAAGTTCTACAACAAATGATCCAATTACTGGAATTGCATCAGGTACACCTGTTACAATCTTTACAGCCCAGTATCCAACTTGGTCCCAAGGAAGTGAATATCCTGTTACTCCAAATGATACAGTAATTACTGAAAGAACTACTCCAGTTACCCATGTAAGCTCACGTGGCTTTTTAAATCCACCTGTAAGGTATACACGGAATACGTGAAGAACCATCATTAATACCATCATACTTGCTGACCAACGGTGTACTGAACGGATAAGCCATCCGAAGTTCACTTCTGTCATAATGTACTGTACTGATGCAAATGCTTCTGTTACCGTTGGACGGTAGTAGAATGTCATTGCAAATCCAGTTGCTACTTGTACAAGGAAACAAGTAAGTGTAATTCCACCTAAACAGTAAAAAATGTTTACATGTGGTGGTACATACTTACTTGTTACATCGTCTGCAATTGCTTGAATCTCAAGACGCTCGTTAAACCAATTATATACTTTACTCATAAAAATTTTGTCAAAAAAAGATTAATGCCTTTTTCAGGCTTGACTATTCATTGTTGCTGTTTTCTCGGCGAAAAAGCAGAAAAATGAAATAGAGTTCACAGTTGGCCAGTTTGTTCATAACAAAATTTAACATAAGCATTTAGCCCAGCACTTAGCTGGACAAAAGCTTAATGGTGCTCAGTGTCCTGATGCAATTGGGTGCGTTTTAAGCTACCCCAATAAAAGTAAACTATTATATGTTGTTACATATAATAAAGTTCTGGTTGAATCTTTAAAGTGAAGATCCGAGACCAGTATATGAACCATAAAAGAAAATGGCTAAAAGACCAAGTGCTGCAAGTCCAGCTACTGTTCCTACGAACCATAATGGAATTCGTCCTGTTGTCGTATTTGACATAGATCTTTCCCCTACAAATGTGTTTAGTTAAAAATATAGCTTGAAAAAAGAACCGCAAGCACAAAAATGAGAAGTAAACCCCAGTAAAGACTTGTACGGTTTAACTCAACAGTTTGCTTGTTTGGATTTGGATTTGTCATACAACTCTCCTCTTAACGTTGAATAAACTGCATTGCTGTAATAGAACCAAGGAAAAATACCACTGGTACAGCTAATGCGTGCACTGCAAGCCAACGGAATGTAAAAATTGGATATGTTTTAATCGACATAATAAAAATATACCTGATATAACAGGTCGAATAAATAACGTATACATAGCATGTGCACCAAAAAGGTGCGCATATGTTCTTTTTGCTTAGTTGGATACATACTCAACTAAAAGCAAAAATGCCCGTTTGTTTTCCTATCTAGATTTACTTAAGCGAGTATTAAAACTCTTCCATTTGTGCAAGTGCGCCGTAGCGATCTGACACTAAAGGAAGCGTTTGACGCTCGTCTGTAAAGTATTCGTTTGGACGTGGTGTTCCAAACACGTCGTATGCTAATCCAGTACTTACAAAAAGCCATCCTGCAATAAATAAAGATGGAATTGTAACACTATGAATCACCCAGTAACGGATACTTGTAATGATGTCACCAAAAGGACGCTCTCCTGTAGAACCTGACATATGGGTTACTCCTTTAACATTTCTGTAAAAGCCCGTGCATTAAAATTGAAATTTAATTTATCTGTACGAGGCTCGATTATATTATATCCCTCGACTGAGGAATTGCAAAAAAATATGTAAAAAAAAGTACTAACTCTTACACTTAAGCTTTTTTTAACAAAAAAAGCTTTAGACAATTCGTCTAAAATTAAACGACAATTTTTGTTAGTTGAGTTTTAACGCCAATTTTTTTGCATTAAACTGACAATTTCCATTGCAACTTGATCAATACGACGTGCCGTTGTTTCTTTTCGACACTTGAATGAAAGATCATTAGTTGTTTCAAATGTCCCAAAAATATTTGCATCGCGTGAAGCAAATTCATTTCGCTTTTTCGTTAAAAAATTTAGACGGTTTTTAATTTTGTCTGCAATTGGTGGAGCACCGAAAAGCATTTCGTATTGGACTTCATTTAAACCTCCAATAAGCGAATGTTCTTTACTAAAACGTTGTGCACGTAAAAGTGAAGTTGCACGACTGCGCATATCAATTGATTTTACTGAAGTAATGCCCATTGGATATGGTGTTGCGAGTTGTGTTTGACGCCAAATATCAAAACTTGTGATAAACATATGCTCTTTTGTAATACGTTCAAGTGTATGTTGGCTTGTCAGTACATCAATCGCTTCTTTTGCTGTAAAGAAGAGTGGGTAACAGTAGGTTTCAAACGTAACAACCGGGTATGGTGTCCCGATTGTTTTTTGAGCATTATAAATAAATAAACCTTCACTTAAAAGAGGAAGTAATCCATCCACAACACTAAGAGGTGGTGTTGTGTAAAGTTTTACGCTATTCATTTGAGCCGTTGTGTTCCAACGTTGCTTAAGTGTTTCTGTTTCGTCTGGGACCATATTACGGAAAACATGCATTAATTTTTTATACATTGGAATTTGTCCAGTTTGTGTAAAAAATGGTGCATATTGTGTTGGTTGATTATGGCGAACATTAAATGCAAATGTTGGGAAAAATCCAAGAGTTGAGGAAGCATCCATAAATCGTGTTTGTGGAAGATCATGTACTTGATTAATTGAGCCTAATGCAAAAGCCATACTTTCTTTTGTATGGATGTTTGTAAAACCTTGTTTCATCATATATACTGCGGAAGTATTTACAAGAATACGTAAATCAAGGCAACTAAATCCTTCTGTCATGGCACTAAAATATTTCCAATCAATATCAATTGGAGTATTAATCATCGATTTTTGGCTATGAAGTAAAAGCATTTGATGACGTTCTTTTACGGGTGGATAGTAAAAATCTAATACCCATTCAAATCGTCCTGAACGCATACATGCATCATCCATCATCGAAGTTGTTGTCATACTTCCCATTACAAAAATATCTTGTTGCGAAGCAATTGTTTCCGTTCCTCGACTATACCCATCCATTGCAAGGAGGAGTTGTGTTGTTGCACGCACTGAACCGAACATTGGATAACGTTCACGGTGACGAGTCATGAAGTCTAAATCACGAATAAAAAGAATATTTGGAGCTTGTTCACGGGCACGTTTAAATAAAGTTTTTAGGCGGACCAATCCATTTACTTCATTTAAATAACGGTTACTTTCGGTAATCAAAAGTGGTAAACGTGATGCCGTTGCTAATGTACGAACAAAATATGTACGTCCATTTCCAGGTTCTCCAAGTAAAATCATTCCTTTTGGAAGTTGACGCATACGTTCTGTGCCAGGTTTGATTAATGCTAATAATGGGAGTTGTCTCATTTCATTTTGGAAACTTTCTCCGTATTCTAATGCGCGCATTAAGGCTGGTTCACCACCTAAACGGTTAAAAAGTTCTTGACGTTCTTTTAAAACACCTGAATCCATTGCAGCACCTTGTTCTGTTACTGTACTTAAATATGTTCGAGCTGCTGTTGTGAAATTATTAAAGCATGAATAACGTGGGAGAATCTCTTTAGAATCTGATCGTTTAAGACTTGTAGACTCAAGAATATTACGTGGTTGGTATGTGAAAGAAGTGGTGCTTTCTTCTTGCAGTGTAAAGAAATTTTCTACATGTGCTTTTAATTTTTCGACTTGAACAAGAATTTTTGTTTCTTGTTCAGATGAAAGATTTGGACGAATTCCTGTATTCCAAATTTTTAATCCTGTTGAATAGCCATATAATTCCTTTCCACGTTGTGCTTGGAATGCTAAAATAAGTTTTTTAACTGGTGGGGTTTTCATCTTTTCCCCAACATATTCACTGATACGAACTGCTTCAGGCATTCGGTCAATATGTGCAATGAAATCGTTTACAATTGGCGCATTTCGAGCAATAATACCTCGACATTCAATACGAATGCAGAGTTCAATCCCTGCATACATTAAAAGTTGGAGTACAATCCCTTTCCAGGCAAGGTCTTGCCATGGTTCATATTGATTTGGGTTTAAAAAGAGTGTCCCTTCACGAAACCAAAGTGGTCGAGACTTACTTAAAGTATTTAATACTCCGTTTGTAGCCAAGTCTGTAGTGGTTGTTTCTTGGTTTAATTCAAAAGTATTTTCCTTCTTCAATCTAAAACTGTCGTCTGTTAATGTCCCATTTTCAAAATCATTATTTTCGCTGAAGTTTTCATTGTTCGTATCTTCGAAATCACTGGTTAAAATGTTATTTTCGAAACGGTTTGAACCATCCTCAGTTAAATCATCATCGTCTAAATCGGCATCATCTAAATCATCTTCATTATCTAATTCATCCTCATTATCTAAATCATCGCCATCATCTAAGTCGGCTCCATTATCGAAATCCTCATCGTCTAAATCATCCTCATTATCTGATTCATCCCCATCATTTAAGTTAGCTTCATTATCTAAATCATTCTCATTAGCTAAATCTTCAGCATCGAATTGGTTTTCATCATTATCGTTAATTTCGATAAGTTCCCAATTATCCTCATCTGGGTCAAAACAAATAGACTTTGTTTCGTAGACATTTTGTAATTGACTTGCTGTTCTTTCATGAAGTACTGAACGATATGGATGATTTTCAATCATTGAAAAAGCATCTGGACGTTGATTAAAAACTTCTAAACTTGTATCTAAAAAACTATAATGAAATAGTTTTGTTTCTTGGGAAGTAAATGGTTTTAATGGTACTGTAGTAGTTTTTCCTGTGTGATAATGGATTCCAAACGGTGAAAATGTTACACGGTTATTTTTTAATTCAACATCCTTATAAAGTTGGTCTAAAAAAGTTGCTTCATTTGCATTTTCATGGAGGAAATGGACAAGATTAACATCTTTTGCCCATGGAACATTAGAATCTACAGAATTTACAAGCGGGGCCGCTTGCATGTCGGTTATTTTTCGAATTGGTTTATATGTTAGCTCTTCAAAGCATTTTGACAGAAGATCTTTTTGTGTGAATTGCCCAAGTCTCGGCGTAAGGGGCATGTATTGATTGGAAAGTTGTTTTCCACGTTGTGTGAATTGTTTATTGGTACGTTGTTTTGTTGAACGTAATCGTTTTTTATACTTAGTTAAAAGTTTTTCATCTTTTATTTGAAGACGTTTATACGCAGGTTCAGGTGTAAAAGGTGGTGGTTCTGTTTCATCTTCTTCTCCTTCTTCCTTTTTTTCACGAGGTGGCATTTGTGCAAGTTCATCAGCGGACGACCATTCATAACGACCAATTTCTTCCTC
>VIAS01000025.1:0-24250 GCA_009618075.1 Bathycoccus sp. SAG1 | reverse complement strand
GTTTAAATGAAATCCACACTTTGATACCTAAAAGACCGTGTGGTGTATAAGCAGTAGTTGCATGGTAATCAATTGCATGAGAAAAAACATGTAATGATGTTTGACCGTAACGGCTTGTTTCCACTCTATCCGTATCAGGGTGTGTAGCTCAATGGTAGAGCATTAGGCTTTTAACCTACTGGTTGCAGGTTCAAATCCTGCCATACCTAAATCGCGGGATGGAGTAATTGGCAACTCGTCAGGCTCATAACCTGAACATTGTAGGTTCAAATCCTACTCCCGCTCAATGGACGGATGTCTGAGTGGTTTAAGGTTTCAGTCTTGAAAACTGATGTACGTAAGTACCGTGGGTTCAAATCCCACTCCGTCCGAAAAACATTTAGTTCTTTATGAAGCAAACGAAACTTAGCTTTTGGTTTCATGAAATATCGTGGAAAGTCTTTTATATTCTTTTTAGTACAATCTTTTGTTTTTGTACTTGTTTTTTTTATGCTGATGTTTTTCTTTGCGAACATCTGCAAATTTTTTTATATATAATGCCTAAAAATACTCTTAAGTTTACAACATTTTTTGTAACAGAAACTTTTTCATCTATGCTTACACTAAGTTTGTATACAACTTTTTTATGTATTTTTCCTTTTATGCTTTATTGTTTACATACTTTTTGTAGACCAAGTTATTTTTTCTATGAAGCATATAAACAGCTAATTTTTTTAATATTAAGTTTTAGTCTTTCTATAGTTGCTCATTTATTTTTTAAATATTTGCTATTACCCAATATTCTACAGTTTTTTATATCATTAGGTAATAATGAACTTTGGCAACATATACCAAATGTTTATAATTATATTTTATTCAGTCTTTCCCTTGCTATAGGATTTCAAATATTTTGTCAATTAAGTTGTTTAGGTATTTATATTGACAGTATGAGTCTTTCAAATTATTTAATATTAGCCCGTACAAGAAAATACTGGCATATTGGTTTATTATTTTTTAGTGCATTTATTTGCCCGCCAGATGTGTTTTTACAATCAACTTGCTGGGTTTTTTTAGTACTTTGTTTTGAATTTATGCATTTGGGCTTTTGTTTTGTACGAAGCTACAAAAAACAATAAATCATAAAACATGCTTTTATTTTTTGTAAGCATGCTTTATGATTGAAATGCCTTTGAAATATTCTGTAAAGGTAACTGTACAGGAAAATATAATTGTTGTGGAGCAAATAAATAAACAATATGAAGAATATGATAATTAATTTCAAGATGTAGCGGTTTATAAAATAACTTTTTTGTCGCCATTTTAGAAATACTTGAATCTTTAATATCAAAATGATTTTGTATTAGTTTTTTTGTTCGATTTTGTTGTTTATCCATAATATTAGGAATTCTACGCGTAAAACGAGTAGATATAGAATGCATTGCTTGTTGTGTTAAATCAGCTTTTAAGAAATTAGTAATTGTTTGTGCTTGAGATTTTGAAGTATTTGAAACAACTGATATAATATCCCCTGGCTCAACAATATAACCCGGTTTTGAAATAATATTATTATTAATACAAATCTTTTTATGGGAAATTAACTGTTTTGCTTCTTGTAAAGATGTAACAAAACATGCTCGATATAAAATACAATCTAGTCTTTTTTCAAGAGTACTAAAAAAATTAATAGTATTTTTACCTTTTAGTAATTTACATTTTTTATAAAGTGTTTTAAAATACTGGGTATTTAAATTTCCATATAAAGTTGAGATAAGTTGCTTTGCTTTTAATTGATAAGCAAACTGTGAACGTTTCTTTTTCTTTTGTAAATTTGTAGCTTGACGATATTGCATTTTTGCATTTTTTTCAAGTGTTAATAATTGCTTAGGATGAATACGTCGCCAAGGCCAAAAAGAAACTCCAAGTTTTTTACTCATTTTGACTCGTAAAAAAGAAGACGTGGTTGCCATATATTATTTGATTTTTTTACAAACTATGTTTGAGTGCTTACTATCGGACTTGAACCGATAACCATAAAGGAACAGATTTTAAGTCTGTCGTGTTTACCAATTTCACCAAGTAAGCAACTTTACGGATAACGGGAATCGAACCCATATCATCTGTGTGGAAGACAGAGAATTTACCATTAATCTATATCCGCATATATACTTTTTTTTTTAGAATACCTGTGTTCACCTAAAATATTAGGAGGAAAGTCCGAACTGTACTTGATGGAAGTTAACAACTTACAAGAAAAATCTTAGGGAAAGTGTCATAGCGCCAAAAGGCATGAGAATCTTCCGAAACTAATTCCGGAATATAAAAAACCCCAGCAACAGCAAAATTATATTGCAAAAGTTAGATAAATGAACACCTATGTATAACATAGACAAAATTCGGCTTATGGTACTCTTAAAAAGTATTCTTAGCTCAGTTGGAAGAGCGTCAGCCTTCTAAGCTGAATGTCAGTGGTTCGAACCCACTAGAATACGACAGGGTATAGCGCAGCCTGGTAGCGTACCTGTTTTGGGTACAGGTGGTCGCAGGTTCAAATCCTGCTACCCTGAAAAACCCTTTAAATAAAGACTATTTTTTATGAATCCTATCCATTATCTAGGTTTTTCGAGTAGTTTGTTTCTATTAGGCATTTGGGGTATTTTTTTAAATCGTAAAAATATCATTGTAATGCTAATGTCTATTGAACTAATGTTACTTGCAGTTAACTGTAATTTTTTAGTTTTTTCTATGTACATCGACGATGTTCTTGGACAAGTTTTTTCACTTTTTATTTTAACAGTAGCCGCGGCTGAATCATCTATTGGTTTAGCATTACTTGTAATTTATTACCGTGCAAGAGGAACTGTTGCTGTAGAATTTATTAATTTATTAAAAGGTTAACCTTTAAGAATTGTTTAAAAAAACAGATTTCACATATGCCACAATTGGATGCTACCACTTACTTTACACAGTTTGTTTGGTTATGTATTACATATACCACATTTTACCTGGTTTTAACTAAAACCATTCTTCCAAAAATTGCAAAAATTTTATACGTACGTCAAAATAAAGCTACACAAGCTGAAGAAAACCAATCACCAGAGACAGCACAAATTCAAAATAATGCTTCTCAACATATACTTCAAGCATGTAGTCAAGCAAAACAAGCACTTGAATCAACAGTGACACAATCACAACAATGGGGTGCGCAAGCAACTCAAGATATTCAAAAAGCACAACTTAGTAATTTACAAACAGAGTATACAAAACAAATGCAAACAAGTACATATACTTTTGCACTTATGGCAAATGCTCTAAAACTTACTTTACCACCTAGTGCACATACAATGCTTGTACAAGCTACAAATGAACAGAAAGCTCGTGTCTTTCAAAAAGCAGTTATTAAATCATTATTTAAAAAATAACATCTAATTCGGTGTGTATTTAATACACCGAATAAAAAAATAGATTTTTATGATCCAACAACTAACAAATAATCTTTTTTATATTCTTTCTGGAACTCTTCTTTTTCTTGTGTTAAGCTCGAAAAATATTCTTATTTATAATGAAGAATTACTTATTGCAGCAAGTTTTGTTGCTTTCGTAGTTACAAGTGCACATACAATGAAAGATGCAATTGAAGAAACTTTTCAAACACGTGCTAAACATATTCAAGATGAACTAGAAGCATTTTTTGTATCTAAAGAAACGTTATGTCATGAAGTAAAACATAATGTACAAATACAAAAAAAATTAGCTCAAAGTATTCTTGCTTTAGGCGCGCTTGTTGTAGTTAATGTAGAAGCTATTCATACACAACGTGCATTAGCATTACGCCACGCAATTCATTCACAAACACTTACACAATTACAACAAATGATTTCTCAGCAACATGCAGTTCAAGGTCATTTACATAATGTAACATGTGCTTCTTATAAGCATGTTATGCTAGAAGCAATACAGATGCAAAAGCAAACTATGCAAAATTTATGTATGCAAAATGCTTTAGATCTATTAGGTACAATGCAACGTAAAAGTACCGCTCAAACAATCAATACAAAAACTCGCAAACTTGTAAAAGTTCAAGCCACATCAAAATCAGATGATAAACTGAAAAAGAAATCGGCTAAAACAAAAAAGAAAGCGTAATACTTTGGTTTGGTGATCTTCACCAAACCAAAAACTAATAAATACTTGAAACTTTTGCTTTTTAAAGTATGTATATAGTCAACCGAACCCAAACTGACTTCGATTTTGAAACATACATACACTGTATATACTATGGCAACATGGGACACGCAGGAAAAAGCAATATATGCCTACATGGGCAACAGTTTTTGTATATCTTTTGTTTATCATTAACAAAATATCAAAAATAAAAAAAAATATGATAAAAATAAAATAAAGTACAGAGGCTAATTTCAGCTAAAGTTTATTAACTTTTATATTTTATTTATCATATACCCGGCAAAAACAAACGATGTCTATGAAACATTTTATTGACCGTTGGTTATTTTCAACCAACCATAAAGATATTGGTACTCTTTACCTTATTTTTGGTGCTTTTTCAGGTGTATTAGGATCATGTTTTTCTCTTCTTATCCGTATGGAGTTAGCTCAACCAGGAAATCAAATTCTTGGCGGAAATCACCAGTTATATAATGTATTAATTACAGCTCACGCTTTTTTAATGATTTTTTTCATGGTAATGCCTGCTTTAATCGGTGGATATGGAAATTGGTTTGTTCCAATCATGATTGGTGCTCCAGATATGGCTTTCCCTCGTTTAAATAATATTAGTTTTTGGCTTTTACCTCCATCATTATTACTTTTATTAAGTTCAGCATTAGTAGAAGTAGGTGCAGGTACAGGTTGGACAGTATATCCACCATTAAGTCATATTACAAGTCACTCTGGAGGTGCAGTAGATTTAGCTATTTTTAGTTTACACGTATCAGGAGCAAGTAGTATTTTAGGCGCAATTAATTTTATTACAACTATTTTTAATATGCGAGGACCTGGGTTACTTCTTCACCGTCTGCCATTATTTGTGTGGAGTGTACTAATTACAGCTTTTTTACTTTTATTATCTCTTCCAGTTTTAGCAGGTGCTATTACAATGCTTTTAACTGATCGTAACTTTTCAACTAGTTTTTTTGATCCAAGTGGCGGTGGTGACCCGATTTTATATCAGCATTTATTCTGGTTTTTCGGACACCCTGAAGTATATATTCTTATTTTACCGGCTATGGGTATTGTATCTCATGTAATTATGACATTTAGTCGAAAAACTATTTTTGGTCAAATTGGTATGATTTATGCTATGCTATCAATTGGTTTATTAGGATTTATTGTTTGGGCTCATCATATGTATACTGTAGGTCTTGATGTTGATACTCGAGCTTATTTTACAGCAGCAACAATGATTATTGCCGTACCAACTGGTATTAAAATTTTTAGTTGGATTGCAACAATGTGGGGTGGTTCAATTCACTTACGCACACCGATGCTATTTGCAATTGGATTTATTTTCCTTTTCACAGTTGGAGGTCTGACTGGGGTTATTCTTGCTAATGCAGGTATTGATATTGCTCTACATGATACTTATTATGTTGTAGCACACTTCCATTACGTACTTTCAATGGGTGCTGTTTTTGGTTTATTTGCAGGATTCTATTATTGGATTGGAAAAATTTCAGGCTACCAATACCCAGAAACTCTTGGTCAAATCCATTTCTGGTTATTTTTTATTGGTGTAAATCTTACATTCTTCCCAATGCACTTTTTAGGTTTAGCTGGTATGCCTCGTCGTATTCCAGATTACCCTGATGCTTTTGCACAATGGAATGTAGTTTGTAGTTTTGGATCTTATTTATCTATTCTTGCAAGTGTTTTCTTCTTTTATGTTGTTTTTAAAACATTAACAAGTAATGATATGGTAGATGAAAATCCATGGCAATTCGAAGAAGGTGAAACTTCTGTAATGTCACTAGAATGGACAGTAACTTCTCCACCACCATTTCACACATTTGAAGAAATTCCAGCTGTTAAAGAAACTAAATTTCCTCATTTACAAAAATAATGATTTAAATTTCATAAACTAAGGGCAACATTAAAAAATGTTGCCTTTTTTTAATATTAAATAAAAAGTTTACAAACTTTTTATGAAATTTTCCTCTACAAAAAATATAAAATTTTCTTTTTTTATCTAATTACAAAATACTTAACATAATAAATAATATAAAGATATTAAAAAAACGTTTATCTATTAACCATAATAAATAAAAATCAAATAAAAAGAGGGAGGGTTCCAGGGTTAGGGTGGTATCATTAAGCATTAATATATAATTTAGTTTTACTCCAATAATTTATATATAGTATTTAATTATATGGATGGTTTGCGGGCGTATGGGCGCTTATATTAGATCTTTATATTAAACTTAATGTTATAAAAAAAATTATACTTATAAAATTCTTCTTATAACAACATGTTATAAGATTTGTGAGATTATACTTTAGTATTTTTTCACAATTATATTTTTGCTTGAGTTTCAGAGAGTGCGCTAACGCATGAAATCAGCAGCCTAAAGACTACGGCCGCAAGGCTAAAATTTAAAGGAATTGACGGGGGCTTACACAAGCGGTGGAGCATGTGGTTTAATTCGAAACAACGCGCAGAACCTTACCAATCCTTGACATATGAAAAACCAGAGTGTTTACTTGCTCTGTTTCTTTTATACAGGCGCTGCATGGCTGTCGTCAGTTCGTGGTGTGAGCTGTTGGGTTAAGTCCCAGAACGAACGCAACCCTCCTTTGAAATGAAGGGTCTCCTTTTTCAAAGACTGCCAAGGATATCTTGGAGGAAGGTGAGGATGACGTCAAGTCCGCATGGCCCTTATGGGTTGGGCTACACACGTGCTACAATGGGAATGACAAAAGGAGGCAACATGGCAACATTGAGCAAACCCAAAAAAGTTCCCTGAGTTCGGATTGTTCTCTGCAACTCGAGAACATGAAGTTGGAATCGCTAGTAATCGTAGATCAGCATGCTACGGTGAATTTGTATCTAAGCCTTGTACACACCGCCCGTCACATAATGGGAGCGGGACTTACACAAAGCATATTAAATAACATTTGGACAGATTTTAATACGTTTTTTTCTGCCTTTGTTTATTTAATACGTTACTGTAGGTACTGTGACTGATATGAAGTCGTAACAAGGTAGCCGTAGGGGAACCTGCGGCTGGAAGGACTCCTTTTCTGTACATTAATACTAGAATATATAAAAACATATGAGTTTGATCCTGGCTCAGAATGAACGCTTGCGATAGGCTTAACACATGCAAGTTGAACGTGTAAAACACGTAGCGAACGGGTGCGTAACATGTGGGAATCTACCCATACATAAAGGTAAATCCTTTTTAAAAGATCTGTGATCGTGTATGGATGAGCCCGCACAAGATTAGATAGTTGGTGTGGGAAGGGCGCACCAAGTCGAGGATCTTTAGCTGATCTTAGCGGATGATCAGCCACACTGGGACTGAGACACGGCCCAGGCTCCCATGGGAGACAGCAGTGAGGAATCTTGGACAATGCACGAAAGTGTGATCCAGCTATATCGCGTGGACGAAGAAGGGTATTTTGCTTGTAAAGTCCTTTCAGCAATAAACATGTTTTTACATGGAGCCATAATGACAGCTCTTGCAGAAGAAGCCCCGGCTAATTTCTGTGCCAGCAGCCGCGGTAATACAGAGGGGGCAAGTGTTATTCGGAATAATTGGGCGTAAATGGCGTGTAGGTTGTGCTTCGCTGTTATCGGTTAAATTCCCATCGATATGGTGGGTAAGGCTGATAGAACGGTTGTACTAGAGAGTGAGAGAGGATACGGGAATTTCGAGTGGAGAAGTTAAATTCTTAGATATTCGAAGGAAGGCCAACTGCGAAGGCACATATCTGGCTCATTTCTGACACTGAGGCGCGAAGGCGTGGGGAGCGAAGCCGATTAGATACCGGCGTAGTCCACGCAGTCAACGATGCTGCATTCCTCTTTGGAAAGCAAAAAAACTATTTTTTTATGGGCATATCAAAATGCCCATAAAAATTTGTTTGTATTCATTTTATTTTAGAATGTCAGGCACTGAAAGATTGTGTCCTGGCGAGGTAGCTCAGTTGGTTAGAGCGCAGGATTCATAATCCTGTTGTCGGCAGTTCAAGTCTGCCTCTCGTCAAACAAAAGCCGTATTTTGTGGATGCCTTAGGTTCATATGCACAATGGGCGCTTTACGATGCGAAACGTTGTATCTGAGACATCATTCTGACAGGTACAAATCCCCACAGTGGTAAACCACATTATTTTGACACGAGGAGAACTGAAACATCTAAATATCCTCTAGGAAAAGAAATCAACCGAGATTCCGTTAGTATTGGCGAAAGAACGCGGACAAGGCATATGTTTATGAAATTGAAAAACATGTTGGAATACATAGACCAGAGAAGGTAAAAGTCCTGTATTATGCCTTTCATAATCATGAAGAGTAGAACGTTAAACTGTTTGAAAATAGGAGAACCACCTTCTAAGCCTACATATGCATATGAGACCGATAGTGAACAAGTACTGTGAAGGAAAGGTGAAAAGAACCCTCTTGTATAGGGAGTGAAAAGATCTGAAACAAAATACATACAATCAATCGATATATTAAAAAAATGTATCGGTGTACCTTTTGCATAATGGGTCAGCGACTAAATGTGTGCAGCTTGCTTAAGCAAAGATGTGGAGGCAAAGCAAAAGCGAGTAGGTTTTCCTGCGTTTGTTGCATGCATTTGACCCGAAACTAAGTGATCTCGTTTTGAGCAGGTTGAAGAAAGCGTAAAGTCTTTTGGAGGACCGAACCGACGTCTGTAGCAATAGGCGCGGATGACTTGATACGAGGGGTGAAAGGCCAATCAAACTTAGAAATAGCTGGTTCTTCGCGAAATTTATTGAGGTAAAGCGTCTATTAAATCTTTCTGGGGGTAGAGCACTTATTGAGCTATGGGGGTCCAAAACCTTACTGCTCTCAAGAAAACTCCGAATACCAGTAAAGTATAATAGGCAGACAGACAAGCAGTGCTAAGGTTGCTTGTCGAAAGGGAAACAGCCCAGCCTGGCCGCTAAGGTCCCAAAGCATTCTGTGAGTGGGAAAAGATGTGATACAACAATGACAACTAGGAGGTTGGCTTGGAAGCAGCCATTCTATCATGAAAGCGTAATAGCTCACTAGTCGAGTTGTGTTGCGCTGAAAATGTATCGGGGCTGAACAGAATCACCGAAGCGCCAGTTTTTAGGTAGCGAAGCGTTTTGTGCGCCAATGAACACATATCGTAAGATGTGTGGAAGGTCTCAAAAGTGACTATGCTGACATGAGTAACGAAAAATCATGTAAAGCCATGATCGCCGTAAGTTCAAGGGTTTCTGCTAACTGGGAATCAGTGCAGAGTTAAGTTCGGTCCCTAAGAGTTTGTATACACTTATACGCTTGATGGAGGACGTTTATGCAAGACGGCTATTTAATACACAAATACTGCAAAATGGATACGGTGTATGTGTGTTATAGTCCAGGAAAAAAGCATTAATGCAAGACCGTACCCGAAACCGACACAGGTGAACGAGTCGAGTAGACTCAGGCGTTGAGTGAACCATATTGAAGGAACTCGGCAAAATAATCCCGTACCTTAGGAAGAAGGGATACCGAAAGGTGACACAAAAATGGGGGTGACGACTTTTTACTAAAAAATTAGGACTCTGCAAAATGGTAACATGCTGTATAGGGTCTGACGTCTGCCCGGTGCTTGAAGCTTAACCTGTATACTGTTTTGGTATATTGAGAAGGCCTAGTAAACGGCGGTTGTAACTATAACAATCATAAAGTAGCGAAATTCATTGCCAGCTAATTCCTGGCCTGCATGAAAGACGTAACGATTGCCCTACTGTCTCCAGTATGGACTCAGTGAAATTGAATTCTCCGTGCAGATGCGGAGTACGTGCCCCAAGACGAGAAGACCCTGTGCATCTTTACTGTACATTTGCATTGATAAAACGATGAGCATGCGTAGGATAGGTGGGAGTACATACATCCTTGAAATACCACCCTTGCCATGGGTTTTGTCTTACACCAAATTTGGTGCACAATGCATGTGAGGCAGTTTGACTGGGGCGGTCGCCTCCTAAAAGGTAACGGAGGCGTGCGAAGGTAAACTCAATGCAAGACGGAAACTTGCTGAAGAGCGTAATGGTATATGTTTGCCTGACTGTAAGATGTACACATCAAACAGAGACGAAAGTCGGCCATAATGATCCACAAGTGCCGCGTGGAAGGGCTTGTGCTTAACGAATCAAAGATACGCCAGGGATAACAGGCTGATAATTCCCAAGAGTCCTTATCGACGGAATTGTTTGGCACCTCGATGTTGACTGATCATATCCTGGGGCTGAAGAAGGTCCCAAGGGTTCGGCTGTTCGCCGAATAAAATGGTACCTGAGTTGAGTTTAGAACGTCGTGAGACAGTTTGGATTCTACCTGGGGTGCGCGTAAAAGAATTGTGAAAACCACGTCCTTGTACGAGAGGACCGGACGTGTACAACCACTGGTCGAGTAATTGTTTTGCCGAAAGCATTGTTACCAGGCTACGTTGTGACAGGAAAAGAACTGAAAGCATCTCAAGTTCGAAACTTTTTTCGAGACAAATTCTTTAAAATGTCGTGAAAGATTATCACGTTAATAGCCGAGCTGTCTATACCATGAAAATGAGTAATGCATGCTCGGACTAATCTTTTTTATTTAATTCCAATACAAAGAGTAGTTTTAAGTAAAGACCCAATATAAGTCTTTATTTAAAATTACTCTTTTCTTTCTTTTATTGAACATTATTATAATAAAATTAAACTAAATTATGTTTAAAATTAAGAAAAGAAAATTAATTCTTTTTTATACTCAAACATATTATACCTTTAACTTCGTTTATTTTTAACAGTATCCGAATCGTTATTTATATTTTATAATACATTTTAAAAAGAACAAAAAATATGCGCCGTCTTTCTATTTTAAAACAACCGTTATTAGCAACTGTTAATGATCATTTAATCGATTATCCAACTCCAAGTAATTTAAGTTATTGGTGGGGTTTCGGTTCACTTGCCGGTATTTGTTTAATTGTACAAATTGCAACAGGAATTTTTCTAGCAATGCATTATACACCACATGTTGATTTAGCATTTGTCAGTGTTGAGCATATTATGCGTGATGTAAATGGTGGGTGGTTTTTACGTTATATGCATGCAAATGGTGCTAGTATGTTTTTTATTGTTGTTTATTTACATCTTTTCCGTGGACTTTATTATGGAAGCTATGCAAGTCCTCGTGAACTTGTATGGATTGTTGGTGTAGTAATTTTACTTTTAATGATTCTTACAGCTTTTATTGGATATGTATTACCTTGGGGTCAAATGTCTTTTTGGGGAGCTACAGTAATTACATCATTAGCCTCGGCTATTCCAGTTGTTGGTATGGATATTACATATTGGCTTTGGGGTGGTTTTAGTGTTGATAATGCTACATTAAATCGTTTTTTTAGTCTTCATTATTTACTTCCATTTATTATTGCAGGTGCAAGTATTGTTCATATTGCAGCATTACATCAGTATGGTTCAAATAATCCACTTGGATGTTTAGCGACAGTGGACAAAGTATCATTTTACCCTTACTTTTTCTTAAAAGATCTTGTAGGTTGGGTATGTTTTGCCATTTTCTTTTCATTTTTTATTTATTTTGCTCCAAATGCTCTTGGACACCCGGATAACTATATTCCAGCTAATCCAATGTCAACACCAGCTCATATTGTACCAGAATGGTACTTTCTTCCTGTTTATGCTATTTTACGTAGTATTCCAAATAAACTTGCAGGTGTAGCAGCTATTGGTCTTGTATTTGTGTCTTTATTATTATTACCTTTTATTAATACATCACACATTCGCAGTTCAAGTTTTAGACCTTTATACAGAAAACTTTTCTGGTTATTTGTTGCAGATTGTCTTTTATTAGGTTGGATTGGTTGCCAGCCCGTTGAAGATCCATATGTATTCATTGGTCAAGCTGCTTCAGTTTATTTTTTTGTTTATTTCCTAGTATGTATTCCTTTCTTAGGTAAATTTGAAAAAGCTCTTTTACACTATACCCCGCATACATCATAAACTTTTTTAGTATCTACCCTTTTAAAGGGTAGATATTAGAATATAATAAATTAATTTTCTATATGCCTACAACTAATCAACTTCTTTTAGGAGCACAGCAGCGTCTTCCAAAAAAACGTATGCGCGATAAAAAAACACCGGCGTTACAAGGTAGCCCTCAAAAACGTGGAGTTTGTTTACGTGTTTATACAAAGACCCCTAAAAAACCAAACTCAGCTATTAGAAAGATTGCAAAAATTAGGTTAAGTAATAAACGTGAAATTATTGCATACATTCCAGGAGAAGGGCATAATTTACAAGAGCATTCTGTTGTACTCGTCCGTGGAGGTCGTGTTAAAGATATGCCTGGTATAAAATATAAAGTAGTTCGCGGTGTTTTAGATTCTCAAGGATTAAAACAACGTACTCAAGCCAGATCAAAATATGGCACAAAAAAACCAACACGCTTATAAAACAACAATATACTAAAACTTTACATTCTTTAGACATTTTAACATCTCCAATTTATGTGTATGAAGAAATGGTTAATGAAGAAACACCTTTATTAGCAAAATTTACAAATTTTTTAACAAAAAAAGGACAAAAAGCAAAAGCAGGACGTATTATAAAGAAAGTTTTTAAAATATTACAAAACCTTCAGCCTCTTGTTAAAAATCATCCTTTAATGGTTATTCAAAAAGCTTTGCATCATGTTAAACCTTCTTTTGAACTTAGAAAAGCTCGTATAGGTGGGAGTACACAATTTATTCCTGCAGCTCTTCCTTTACATAAACAAGAAAATAAAGCAATACGTACACTTATTTTAAATGCTTCAATTAAACAAAAGAAAAATTCTAATACGCAAAAACATAATGATATGTATTCTTTTGCATATTTTTTAGCGATGGAAATTTATGAAGCACATAAAAATGAAGGGGCTTCTTGCCAAACAAAAAATACTGTGCATAAACAAGCTGAAAATAATCGAAATTATATCAGAAAACGTTGGTGGTAAAACACCACCCATCCAGATGGATGGGTTATTTGGAGTATAGCCAAGTGGAAAGGCATCGGTTTTTGATATCGACATGCAAAGGTTCGAACCCTTTTACTCCAGTAATTTAAATTAAGAACTATTTCGTATCTTTACTAAAATATGGCATAAAAAATGAAAAAAAGCTTTTGAATTTACATTTACCGGTATTGGATATTCAATTTCTACATTTGGTGAATAAGAATCTACGCAAGATACAACAGGTATTTTAAGTCTTTTTGCTTCATCGATAATATGTTTATGAGCTGTTGTAGCTTGTAATAAAACTAAAACATCAGGTGACGAAGTCATTTTTTGAATACCTTCAAAACGTTTTTTTGCTTTTGAATACTTTGGAAAAGCTACTGCATTGTTTGTAAGTAAAGTTGCAATAAATGTTTCAAATTTTTGAAAAGCATGTACAGAATATTTTAATTGTTGCCAATTTGTTAAAAGCCCGCCAATCCAATGCTCATTAACATAAGGAAGTTTAGCAAGTAAAGCAGTTTTTTTAACTAATGGTCCAAAAAGTGGGTTTGTATTGACTAATAAAATAGTTCCTTTTTCTTTATGAACATGTTGAATAAAATTTAAAGCTTTCTGTGTAGCAATTAATGTTTCTTCGATATTAAAAAACGGTACACGGTCTCGGAAACCTAAAACATAAGGAAACATCCAAGAATTTATTTCAACAGCTCCAATATGTGATTGCATTTGTTGAAACTGTTTTATTTTTTGTTGATTAATCATAAAAAATTTATTTTTTATTCATATCTTTAAAGATATGTTTAATTTTAAAATTATGTTTCGGTAGCTCAGTTGGTTAGAGCAAAGGACTGAAAATCCTTGTGTCAGTGGTTCAAATCCACTTCGGAACATTTTACCTTTAATTTAAGGTGTAGCAAAAGAACTTTAATATGTATCTTTTACTGATTTGTCTTCCACTTTTAAGTTTTTTACTTGCTTGTGGTTTTGGCCGTTTTTTTGGTATAAGAGGAACACCGATTCTTACAACATTTTGTGTTGCATGTACATCAGCACTTTCTCTTGTTGCTTTTTACGAAGTAGGAATTTGTGGCAGCCCTTGTATTATACATTTTGCTCCTTGGTTCCATTCTGAACTCTTTGATGCTTCATGGGGATTTTTATTTGATAGTCTTACTGTAGTTATGTTAGTTGTAGTAACTGTTGTAAGTACCTTGGTACATATGTATTCTATTGCCTATATGGGACAAGACCCACATTTACCCCGTTTTATGTCTTACTTATCTATTTTTACATTTTTTATGTTAATGCTTGTAACTGCAGATAACTTTATTCAAATGTTTTTTGGGTGGGAAGGTGTTGGTGTAGCTTCGTATTTACTTATTAATTTTTGGTACACACGTGTTCAAGCTAATAAATCAGCAATAAAAGCGATGCTCGTAAATCGAGTTGGAGATTTTGGATTAGCATTAGGTATTATGGGTATTTTTGCTCTTTGTAAAAGTGTTCATTTTCATACTGTATTTGCCTGTGCTGGCCAACTTGCGCATGAATCTTTTTTCTTTTTTAATATGGAAACTCATGCGTTAACTATTGTTTGTCTTTTATTATTTGTCGGAGCAGTCGGTAAATCTGCCCAACTCGGGTTACATACTTGGCTTCCCGATGCTATGGAAGGTCCAACACCTGTATCAGCACTTATTCATGCTGCAACCATGGTAACAGCTGGAGTGTTTATGATTGCTCGTTGTTCTCCGGTTTTTGAATATGCCCCTAGTGCATTACTTGTTGTTACTGTAGTTGGTGCTATGACTTCGTTTTTCGCTGCGACAACTGGTGTTGTTCAAAATGATTTAAAACGTGTTATTGCTTATTCGACATGTAGTCAATTAGGTTATATGGTTTTTGCTTGTGGTCTTTCTCAATATGCTGTTGGTGTATTTCATTTAATGAATCATGCATTTTTTAAAGCTTTGCTTTTTTTAAGTGCTGGATCAGTTATTCACGCTTTAGCAGATGAACAAGATATGCGAAAAATGGGAGGGGTTGTTAAACTGTTACCTTTTACGTATGCTATGATGTTTATTGGATCATTAGCTTTAATCGGATTCCCGTTTTTAACTGGTTTTTATTCTAAAGATGTTATTTTAGAAGTTGCATATGCTAAATACACAGTAGGTGGTAATTTTGCTTATTGGTTAGGAGTGTTATCTGCACTTTTTACTTCTTATTATTCATTTCGTCTTTTATTTCTTACTTTTTTAGGTCCTATAAATGCCTTTAAATCTAATTTACAAAATGTCCACGAAGCTCCTCAATTAATGGCTTGGCCATTAATTTTACTTGCATTCGGAAGTATTTTTGTGGGTTATATGGGTAAAGATATGATGATTGGATTAGGAACACCTTTTTGGAATAATGCTATTTTTACATTGCCAACACATACTATTATTTTAGAATCAGAATATATTCCTCAATCCGTTAAATTTATTCCAATTATTTTTAGTGTTCTTGGAGCTTTTTTTGCTTTAAACATTAATATTGTTGGTAGTACTTTTGCTTACATGTTAAAAACAAGTACAATTGGACGAAAAGCATATATTTTTCTTAATAAGCGTTGGCTTTTTGATAAGGTTTATAATGATTTTGTAGCTTCAAAAGCATTATCTTTCGGTTATCATATTTCGTTTAAAACAGTTGATAAAGGGTTTATTGAGATATTAGGACCAACCGGTTTGATGCATATTTGTACAAACGCTATACAACAGTTAAGAACACTGCAAAGTGGTTATATTTACCATTATGCTCTTCTTATGCTTTGTGGTGCAAGCTTATGTGTAGCTCTTGTAAGTCTTTGGGACTTTTTTTCTCCGTGGGTAGATCCACGTTTATATGGTATTTTTGTGGTAAGTTTTATTTTTTATCATCAAACTAAAAACCAATAAAGCATATGTTATGGGGTATTAAAATGCCCCATAATATAGTCTGAAAAAACGTGTAGCATTATGTTTCAACTTCTTAACTTTTTACTGATCTGTCCACTTATTGGGGCACTTGTAATTGCTTTTACTCCATCATGGAATGTACGCTTTATTAAGACATATGCTCTTTTTATTAGTATTACAAACTTTATTGCATCTCTAAGTGTATGGCTTTTATTTGATACATCGACAGCTAAATTTCAGTTTGTTGATCGTATTGCCTGGTTACCATTCTTGAACATGAATGTTTATATAGGTATTGATGGTATTTCACTTTTTTTCATTATCTTAACAACTTTTCTTGTTCCTGTATGTTTACTTGTTGGATGGACAAATATTACAAAGCATGTAAAAGAGTATTGTATAGCATTTCTTATTTTAGAAACTTGTATGCTCGCTGTTTTTTGTATGCTTGATCTGTTACTTTTTTATGTATTTTTTGAAAGTGTCCTTTTACCAATGTTTTTAATTATTGGTGTTTGGGGTTCAAGAGAACGCAAAATCCGAGCAGCTTACCAATTCTTTTTATATACATTAATTGGTTCTGTTTTAATGCTACTTGCTTTATTACTAATTTATTTCCAAGTTGGGACAACTGATTTACAGGTTTTATTTGTATCTGAATTTAGTGAACGCCGACAACTTCTTTTATGGTTAGCTTTTTTTGCTTCATTCGCAGTAAAAGTACCAATGGTACCCATGCATATTTGGCTTCCAGAGGCGCATGTTGAAGCACCAACAGCTGGTTCTGTAATTCTTGCTGGTATTTTATTAAAACTTGGAACATACGGATTTTTACGATTTTCTATTCCACTTTTCCCTGAGGCATCATTATATTTCACTCCACTTATTTATACAATGAGTATAATTGGAATTATTTATGCTTCATTAACAACTTTACGTCAAATTGATTTAAAAAAAATTATTGCGTATTCATCAGTTGCTCACATGGGATTTGTAACTATTGGATTATTTAGCTTAAATGTACAAGGAATTGAGGGAGCTTTATTACTTATGTTAAGTCACGGTTTTGTAGCTTCTGCATTATTTCTTTGTATTGGTACATTATATGATCGAACTCATACTCGTTTAATTCAATATTATGGAGGATTAGTTCATGTAATGCCTTTATTTTCATTTTTTTTCTTCGTGTTTACTATGGGTAATCTAAGTTTACCAGGAACAAGTAGTTTTATTGGTGAATTTTTAATTTTAGTTGGAACGTTCCAAACTAATACATGGATTGCAACCTTAGCTGCAACAGGAATGATTTTAGGTGGAGCTTACTCAATTTGGTTATATAATCGTGTTGTATTCGGAAGTTTAAAGCCTTTATATATTGCAATGTGTTCTGATGTAAACCGAAGAGAATTCTGGTTATTTTTACCTTTTGTAATAGCTATTGTATGGATGGGTGTATATCCTGATGTATTTCTGGACCCTATGCATATTTCAGTTGCAAATGTAATTCAACATAAAGCATTTATGTAATTAAGTGTATACGTTATTAAACGTATACACAAGAAAAAATAATTATTGTATGCAATTTATTAATCTTTTTGAAAATGATTTTTATGCATTATTCCCAGAACTCTTTTTAACGTGTGCTGCACTTTTACTATTAGTGTTTGGTGTTATTTGGAGTACCTCGAAAGCTTCAGGTTATCCCATTTTAGTACATACTGTTGCTTGGTTAAGTGTATGGAGTATTGTTTGTGCACTTGGCTTAACTTTACATATGCCATTTTCTATTATGGTGTGTTTTTATAATACATTTGTAATAGATGAACTTACTTTTCTTTTAAAAGTTATGGTTTTATGTAGTACGGGAGCGGCTTTATTAATGTCGATGGATTATTTAAAAACTTCATCATTAAATGTATTTGAATACAGTATTTTAGTACTTCTTTCTTGTATTAGTATGCTTCTTTTAGTATCTTCGTATGATTTTATCTCGATGTACTTAGCTATTGAAATGCAAAGTTTATGTTTTTATGTACTAGCAGCATCAAAGCGTAATTCAGAATTTTCAACTGAAGCAGGTTTAAAATATTTTTTACTTGGTGCTTTTTCATCTGGTATTCTTTTATTTGGATGTTCACTTGTTTATGGAAGTACTGGGATCACAAACTTTGAAGATTTAGCAAAATGTTTCGCTGGTATTTCTCATACAGAGCCATCATTAATACATGTTGGTATGTGTTTGTTAAGTATTGGTTTTTTATTTAAATTAACAGCAGCACCTTTTCATTTCTGGGCACCAGATGTGTACGAAGGAGCCCCAACTTCAGTGACTGCGTTTTTTGCCATGACACCTAAAATTGCTTTATTAGGGGTTTTTATTCGTCTCCTTTTATGTAGTTTTTATGATTTTCTTTTTGCTTGGCAATATGTTTTATTTTTTTGTAGTGTATCCTCTCTTTTAATTGGATCGTTTGGTGCACTTGCGCAAAAAAAAATAAAACGATTACTTGTATATAGTTCTATTGGCCATGTTGGATACCTTTTAATGGGTCTTTGTTGTGGAACAGTAGAAGGTTTACATGCAGTTCTTTTATACCTAGTTCTTTATGTGTTTATGACAATTAATATTTTTGCTATTATTCTTTCAAGTATTGATCACGCAAAAACTAATCGAGTTAAATATATTCAAGATTTAGGTTTTCTTGGACAAACCCATCCTGTTTTAGCAGTCACACTTAGTGCAACTCTTTTTTCAATGGCAGGAATTCCACCATTAGCAGGTTTTTGTAGTAAATTTTATCTTTTTTTTGCTGCAATGAGTTCATCATTATATAGTTTAGCTATTCTTGGTGTATTAACTAGTGTAGTTAGTTGTTTTTATTACATTCGTTTAATTAAAATTATGTACTTTGAACAACCTTCATATGTTAACACCTTTTCAGCAATGGATCAAGAAAAAGCTACATTAATTGGACTAACTAGTGTTTTTATTGTGTTTTTTTTCCTTTGTCCGCAAAGTTTATTTTTATGGACTTATAAAGTCGCTTATGCGTTTTTAGGTTAATTGTTCCATGCATGGCGTATACGCCATGCATGTATAGTTTAGTTTCCACCCCACCAATAAATTGCAACAAAAAGAAATAACCATACAACGTCCACAAAATGCCAGTACCAAGCAGCTGCTTCAAAACCAAAATGGTGATTAACAGTAAAATGATTTTTATAAACACGCACAAGACATACTAATAAAAAAATTGTACCAACAAATACATGGAAACCATGAAAACCTGTTGCAAGGAAAAAGGTTGATCCGTAAACTCCATCAGAAATGGTAAAAGGTGCTTCAATATATTCCATTACCTGAAATCCTGTAAATACAGAAGCTAGTAAAATTGTAACTAAAAGACTAAGCATAGCTTGACTTCTCTGACCAGCTAAAATAGCATGGTGAGCCCAAGTAACTGAAGCTCCTGAAGTTAGTAAAATTACTGTGTTTAAAAAAGGAATTTCCCAAGGATTTAAAACTTCAATTCCTTTTGGTGGCCACATTGCACCAATTTCAATTGTTGGCGCTAAACTAGAATGAAAAAAAGCCCAGAAAAATGCGAAAAAAAACATAATTTCTGAAACAATAAAAAGAATCATTCCATAACGTAACCCATATTGTACAGTACGTGTATGATGTCCTTGAAAGGTTGACTCACGAATAACATCACGCCACCAAACGTACATTGTATAAAGAATCATAGAAAAACCAAGAGAAGAAAGAAGTTCTCCTCCATGGTAACCGTGCATATACATAACCATACCGACAGTTGTGCAAAGAGCCCCAAGAGAAGCAAAAATCGGCCATGGGCTAGTATCTACAAGATGAAAAGGATGTTTTTGAACATTTAGGCCCATAATTTTTTCCTATTTTTTTTTTGTATAACTAAAATAAACTTGGAATTTTTTATAATTCTTCAAGTTTATTTGAAATCCATGAGATATACTCATCTAAAGAAACGCCTTCAACAACAATTGGCATAAAACCGTGATTTGCACCACAAATTTCACTACATTGTCCATAAAAAACACCTTCACGCTGAAGAAAAAAAGATGTTTGGTTTAAACGTCCAGGAACTGCATCACACTTGACACCTAAAGAAGGTACTGCCCAACTGTGAAGTACATCTGCAGCTGTTACAATAACACGTACATGTGTTTGAACTGGTAAAACAACACGATTATCTACTTCAAGTAAACGTAATTGTCCTAAAGTTAAATCATCTTCAGGAATCATATAACTATCAAATACAATTGATGCTTCATCACTAGTACTATAATCAGATAATTCATATGTCCAATACCATTGATGACCAATAGCTTTTAATGTAATAGATGGATCGACAATCTCATCCATTGAATATAAAAGAGCAAATGAAGGTACAGCAATCACCATAAGAATAAGACTAGGAGTTACTGTCCAAGCAACTTCAATCACAGTTCCATGAATAATTTTTGATGGAACAGGATTCTTAGTCCAATGAAAATGCCAAAGAGTACGGCAAAGCATCCAAATTACAAATGTAAGGATAACTACCATAAAAAAACAGATATCGTGATGTAAATCTTGAATACCCTGTGCAATTGGCGTTGCAGGATCTTGAAATCCAATTTGCCAAGGAAGAGGCGCATCTAAAAAAACAAACGATGGGCATAAAAATGCCATAATAAAAAAAACCATTTGTGTCATATAAACTTTATGTTTTTTTGTTTCCAACATAGAGAAAAGACTCCCCAGGTTGGATTTGAACCAACGACCTAATGGTTAACAGCCATTCGCTCTAACCCCTGAGCTACTGAAGAATGCAAAACAAGGTGTAAAACTACACCTTGCAAGTTTATTAAATTGTTTTAATTTTTTGTAAAGTTTTAGAAAAATCACGAGTATTTTGTTCAAATACATCTTGTCTTTTAACAAAAACTCCTTTGTGCATAGTTAAAACAATTGATCCGATCATTGCAATTAATAAAATAATACTAGCACATAAGAAAAAAATTAAATAATAAGTATATACTACGTGACCAATTGTACTAATTGTAGTTGTTTGATCCATTGTTTGAGGCCATACAACATATTCTAAAGTATTTAAAGAGTTTACATCAGAATGCATAATTGTTTCGTATGATTGACAACGTTCTTTTAATTGAAGCCAATGAGTATTCCACTGAGACATTGCTGATAAAATATTCCACGGTTGTGATACAATCAACCATAAAAAATTATAAAAACTTAATAAAATAAAAATACTAAACATAAACCACTGCTCTGTTAATGGAAGAGCTAATTGTGTTTGATAAAAAATAACAGGTACAAGATCTTGTTCAAGTAAAAGAATAATTTCACCAAGAAAAAGAAGTCCAAAAACACCTCCAATTGGTAAATAACGTAAAATATTGTCATTAATTTCGGCAAGTTTTACATTTAACATCATTACTACAAATAAAAAAAGAACAGCAATTGCCCCTACATAAACAACAAGAAAAACCATTGCAAAAAAATCAAGGTTTAAAAGAAGTAATAGACCTGATACATTACAAAATACTAGAATCAAGAAAAGTACTGAGTATACTGGATTTTTTGCTCGAATTACCATGATACCTGAAAGTAATGCAAAACACGCAAAAACATAAAATAAAACTGAAAGCATAATTATTTTGCTTTTTTTTAATACTTGATCATTTTTTTTCCTTTTTGTTAAAGGAAAAATGAAAAAAAACACATCATTTTATGTTATTTTTTTCCCCATTAGAACAATTTACTATTATTTCATTAATTCCAATGCATATTGGTAACTTTTATTTTTCATTTACTAATTCATCACTTTTTATGTGCTTATCAACAGGACTTTTTATGCTTTTATGTATGCTTGTAACTGTTCGTGGAGGTACATTAATTCCAACACCTTGGCAATCATTTGTTGAAATGGTATATGAGTTTATTGTAAGTCTAGTGTCAGAACAAATTGGAGAAAAAGGAAAACAATATTTTCCTATGCTATTTACATTATTCGCATTCCTTTTATGTAGTAATTTAATTGGTATGATTCCATATAGTTTTACTACAACTAGTCATTTCGTTGTAACTTTTGGCTTATCTGTTTCAGTATTTATTGCTGTAACTATTATTGGATTCCAAATTCACGGATTACATTTTTTTAGTTTTTTATTACCTCCAGGGGCACCTTTAGCGTTAGCTCCTTTCTTGGTAGTTATTGAACTTGTATCATATGGTTTTCGTGCAATTAGTTTAGGTGTTCGACTTTTTGCAAATATGATGGCTGGTCATACATTAGTTAAAATTTTAAGTGGTTTTGCATGGAGTATGCTTTCATTAGGAGGTGTACTAAAATTAGCTGCAAGTATCCCATTTGCTGTTGTTTTTGCATTAATGTTTTTAGAAGTAGGTGTTGCTTGTTTACAAGCATACGTATTTACTATTTTAACATGTATTTATTTAAATGATGCAATTCATTTACACTAATTACTACCATAATTCTTTTTCTTTGCTCATTTAATTAAATGAGCAAAGAAAAATTTTTAAATGCGGAAATAGCTCAAGGGTAGAGTATAGCCTTGCCAAGGCTAGGGTTGAGGGTTCAAATCCCTTTTTCCGCTATTGGGCCTAAGTAGACTTGAACTACTCACCTTACGCTTATCAGGCGTACACTCTAACCAACTGAGCTATAGGCCCTTATACATGCTCGGAAAGACTCGAACTCTCAACTTCCGAATCCGTAGTTCGGCGCTCTATCCATTGAGCTACGAGCACTTTACAGGAGAAAAGGGATTCGAACCCTTAACCTTTGGTTTTGGAGACCACTGTTCTACCATTGGAACTACTCTCCTTAAGTCCCTTTCGTCTAGTGGTTAGGACATCGCTTTTTCATGGCGAAGACACGGGTTCAATTCCCGTAGGGGATAAAAAAAAAGAGTAGCTTTATGTTTTTATTTATTCTTAGCAGTATTGCAAAAATTTTAGGACTTGTAGTTCCTTTATTAGTAGCAGTAGCTTATTTAACATTAGCTGAACGTAAAGTAATGGCTTCAATGCAAAGACGTAAAGGTCCAAATGTTGTAGGTTTTTTTGGAATTCTACAACCACTTGCTGATGGATTAAAACTTCTTATCAAAGAGCCAGTTTTACCGAGTAGTGCTAATACAGTTGTATTTTTAGCAGCACCTGTAGTTACATTTTTATTAGCTTTAATTTCATGGGCTGTAATTCCTTTTGGTGAAGGAATGGTTTTATCCGATTTAGATATTGGAATGTTATACATTTTTGCTATCTCTTCACTTGGTGTTTATGGTGTAATTATGGCTGGTTGGTCAAGTAACTCAAAGTATGCTTTTTTAGGAGCTTTACGCTCAACTGCTCAAATGGTTTCTTATGAAGTTTCATTAGGTTTAATTATTATTACAGTTTTAATGTGTGTTGGTTCATTAAATTTATCTGAAATTGTTCTTGCTCAAGAAGAGGTTTGGTTTGCTGTACCTTTATTTCCTTTACTTTTATTGTTCTTTATTTCATGTTTAGCTGAAACAAATCGAGCACCTTTTGATCTTCCCGAAGCAGAGGCCGAGCTTGTAGCTGGCTATAATGTTGAATACTCTTCAATGGGTTTTGCATTATTTTTTCTTGGGGAATATGCAAATATGATTATGATGAGTGTATTATGTGTAATTCTTTTCCTTGGAGGATGGTTACCACCTTTATCATTAACTATCTTTTATTGGATCCCAGGGTCATTTTGGCTTGGTATAAAAACAATTTTCTTTTTGTTTTTATATATTTGGGTACGTGCTGCATTTCCAAGATATCGTTATGATCAACTTATGCGATTAGGTTGGAAAGTTTTTCTTCCTTTAGCACTTGCATGGGTTTTATTTGTTGCTGGTATTTTAGTTGCATTTGAACTTTTACCTTAATAAAAAATAAAGGTTTAATTTAAAAATATATTTGCATATCGTAATTTTAACGGTATGCAAAATAATTTTTAAATTTATGAGGCTAAAGGTATAATATGTTTGAGTATAAAAAAGAATTAATTTTCTTTTCTTAATTTT
>VIAS01000024.1:0-24413 GCA_009618075.1 Bathycoccus sp. SAG1 | reverse complement strand
ATCAACGCTGTGCGATTGAAGAAACTTGTCGAGTTGAAACACATCGCGACGACGTGCAAACCGACGCTCGCCGACGGCGGCAAGGCCATGGAACGCGCCAAGGAAGCGGCGCAACAAGCCGCCATGAAGGTCAAGCAAGCCGCCGCGAGAAGAGCGGAAGCCGAAGCGAACTACCAGCACTCGCAAGAAGTTGCAAAAATTGCCGCTCAAAAAGTCGACGACATCACTGAACTCGCGCAAAAGAAAATCCAAGAAGTTCAAGAAGTTGCCAAGAGAAAAGTGCAAAACGCCAAAGATATCTCTCGATTAGCCGGACGCAAAGTCGAAGACGAATTCGACATGCTCGGGAAAACGAAAGAGGACTTCAACTTGCACGTGCAACATGCGATGAAATCGGTCGAATCTGCGAAAGAAACCGCTTCGTCTGCGTTGGAAGAGACGAAGAAAAAGTCGCAACTGGCGAAGCAACGCGCGGCGGCGTTGGAGGTTTCCTTGGCCAAGGAGTACGAGGAAGCGCGAACCGAGCGCGAAATCGAGGAGAAGAAGTTGGCGAAAGCGGAAGCTCAAGCGGAAGCAGCGGAGACGGAGAGAGAGCAAAAAGTGTTGGAGGCGCACCAAAGACAGATGGAAATCGAAAAGGTTGCGAAAGAGAGACAGTTCAAGTTGGAGGAGGAGCAAAGACAAATGGAAGCTGCGAAGAAACGAGCGATGGCGAAGAGCACGCAGTACCGCACCTCTGCGGAAGATGCGTTGGAGAAGCTGTCCGTGATTGACTTTGATAACACCAAGGATAGTGAGGAGGTGGCGCGCGTTGGGTTTGGCGAAGACGTCGCGTACCCAGACGAGACCAAAATGGCCACGGACACCGCCGCCGGACCTTTGGACGGGTTCGATCCGTGGACCAAATAAGTGAGCGCTCGCGTAATTCACCGATACCCTTGTACCATCAAAGAAGAGGAGGAAACGAAGAAGAACACTAATACTATACCACGAAGAAGAAGTTTTTAATTATTTATCTTATACCTACATACTACATATATATAAACTATACATCAAATGCCACGATGTATCGAGAAAACTTTCGCGAGCATCAACGTCGCGCTCACCGCTAAAGGCAAAACTCTCGCCGCGTTCACGAGTTTATCTTTAATAATATCACCCTTATGCCCACTCTTATCCTTAATGAACTCGATCGCCTGACTCAGGTTGCTACTCCTCTTTCCACCATTCGCCTCTTTCCACAACGCCGCGCAGACACATGCCGTCGCCAAGGCGAGGACGCGCCAATCCGAGCGCGCCGCGTCCATCCATCGCTTCGGCGCAAACGCGACGAACATCCCGAGCTGCACGTATTCAATCAAAACCGATCCGACGCGACTTTTTATCGCGCTCGCGAACGGTTCCGCGCGAACTGCGAAAAGTTTCGCGCCCACGAACGTCGCAAACACCACGTGCGCTGTGTTTGTTGTTGTTGTTGTTGTTGTTGTTGTCAGAGAATAAAAAGAACACGTTTTACTACGTCAACGCGGAGTATTGAAAGCATCTAGTTAGAGAGTAACACTAAAAAGGTCGTTACACACGAAAGAAAGACACGCGAATGAATATCCAATGTCTCGTACCTCGATCCCCTCGGCACCAGCGCACGATCCACGTCGGCGCGACGACGGCGCTCGCGAACACGCTCGCTTTACCGTCTGCAGTATCATTGCTCGCGACGACTCTCGACGCGACCAGCGCGGCGAAGACGGTGAGCGCCTCGGCGTCGTGGCCAAAAAAGCTTTTGCTCTCGCACCGAACGCGATGTCTTCGACGACAATGATGATGATGATGATTATCATGATGTCGTTCGCACCTTTGGTGGACAACACCGCGCATACTACTCTGTTTTCGCACGCCCACCGATGGTGGTCGTCGCATTCGGGACGTCAATAATAATAACGTCCTGGTCGTCGTCGTCGTCGTCGTCGTCGTCGTCATATCGCACAAGAAAAGCTATTATTAGTATAAGCGCAAAGCGTCTTTAAAAGCGCTTGTAAAAAGTCATTTTTTTGGACTCATTTTTTTTTTTAAAGAGTTTTATGACGAGACACAAAATGAAGCACTCCTCGAGAGCGCAAAGTCTCTGAGTCTCTCTTCCGTACTCTCCGATGCGTCGCTCAGTCTCTCTTCCGTACTCTCCGATGCGTCTCTCAGTCTCTCTTCCGCATGCTCAAAAAAAAAAAAAAAAAAAAAAAAAAATGTGTTTAGGGTTTGTAAAATGGTGTTTTTCCCCCTTTAAAGAAAAGGGGGGGGAGACGATAAAACATCCGCCATTCATTCATTCATTCATTCATTCATTCATTCGTCGAGAGAGAGAGAAACAGAGCACGATGGAGCCCGACGACGCGAACTTTGACGACGCGACTCTGGGCGTGGTGTCGAGGTATGCTACAACACGCTTCGTTTTTATTTCTTTGTTGCGCGTTCATTTCATCGCGACGACGACGACGACATCAGAGGCATTTTTTGAATGGTTTTGGTGTCTAATTTTCCCGTTTTTTTCTTTTCAAAAATTTCCAATTTCGAAAATGTGCGCGCGCTGCCGTGTCGTCTCTCGTCTCTTTTCTCTCGACCGAAAGATGATGATCTCACGTCGTTGGTATTCTCACTCTCTCCTTCCCAACACGTGCAGAGTCCCTCTGGGGAACGCCCAAGCGACCAACGGAACATCGTCAAAACACCAACAACAACAACAGACGATCATCAAATCCGCCTTGAAGACGACGTCGTCTCTTTTTCGTCACACCAAATCTGGACCGACCGTTTTGCAACAAAAAAGTTTTGAAACTGCCAATACTACCATGACACATGGAGGAGGAAGAGGAGGAGACGGGGCCGAAAATGAACACCCTCAGCAGCAGCAGCAAAGACGGGTCTCGTTTCAAGCGGGGCGTCCGCCGGTGCACAAAGAAGGCGCGAGACTGGCGCAGTTGCGCGCGGCGCGACGGGCGGCGCAAAAAGCGGGCGGGACGTTGGCCGCCGGGAAGTGGGGGAACACGACGGCGGCGGCGTTTCAACGGAATCAATTTGGAGGAAGTCGACGAGGATCCGGATCGCAGATGGAAGAGGCACAACAACGGGCGTCGAGGATGGAACAGCTGCGAAAACGGAAAGGTACCGGGAGACGAGTGAAACCGAGACCGTTCGTTTTAGTCGTGAAAGCACCGGAGAGTTTGAGACGCGCCGCGAAAGACCTTCCAGAAGGGAAGAAGAGAAGGACCGCGATGGTCGTTGAGGAGTTGGATGCGATGAATACTAACAAAGCGGAAGGCGAACACTCAGCGGCGGCATCGAGAGACGGCGATCGAGCCGGGTCGTTTGCCGAGAATAATACGGATGAAGGGTTTGCAGGGTACGATTTCAACGGGAACAGAACGGCACAACCGATGTTTCGACCGAAGAGTCCGCACGCGAAACAACGAAAGTTTTCGGTGGAGATGAATTCGCAGCTGAGGATGCTTCGCGAGCAGCACATGCAAGAAGGCGGAGTGTTAGCCGAAGCCATAGAAGAGGAAAGATTGAAGAAAGAACAAATGGAATTAGAGAAGCAACGAGAAATGTTACGACGAAAGAGTGTGGGTGGTAGCGGAGAGGTGACCAATACCCCGATGGCGGCGGAAGCGCTAGTGAACATGTTCAACATTCCGGGAAGAGGCGATGACGTTCCTCCTCTTGCTTCTCAAGACAGTCCGGATTGGCAGGGCGTCTCGCACATGGCTGGTGGTCAATCGCAACCGCAAGTGCAACCCGTGTTAAATGAAAACTTGAACAACGACGACGACGAGTTTGGCGCCGGTTTCGAAGCCGGAGGCGACGACGAATTCGACCAAGAAGATGCGGGCGGTCAATTCGCCGACGATCGCGCGTTCGACGAGGAAGGTTTCCCCATTCGCAAACCGAGAGGCGAAGCACACAAACGCTTGCGCGAAGAAATGGCCAGACGAAAATCTTTAGCCTTTGGCGGATTACAAACCATCGTCGTCGAAGATTTGGGCGGCGGGCAACAAAAGGTGCGCAAAAGTTCACGTCAAAGACAAAAGCCGTTGGAGTATTGGAGAGGCGAGAAGAAGGTTTACGAGCGCGTCCACGGATCGTTACCGACCATTAAAGCCACGCAAAGGCAAACTCGAAACAAAATGTGGCCAAGAAAAACGCCCGGAGGCCCGTCGGAGACCTTTAGGGTGCTCAAATTGAGACCGACGGAACAGTTCAATAAAATGGGCGCGGAACGACGAGACTCGTTGGATAAGTTGATGACTGACAGAAACGGTGCTCCTTTGCACGATTCCGACGACGAGGAGGAAATATGGGACGTAGAATCGGTCGAGTTTGACCAACACGGGCGACGGATTAAAACGTTTGCCAAGACGCCGAGAGAATATTACGGCCGAAACGGTCGCGCGACGCCAAATTATAACAACAACGTTTTGAACAACAACAACAACGGTAGCGGAAAGAAGAAACGCGGACGACCTCGCAAGAATCCACCAATCGTTCGAGAAGGAGAACAAGAAGAACAAGAACAAGAAGAACACATTAGAGGAAAGCACATTAGACTCGCGCCAGACACGGACGACGAAGAGGAAGAAAATGAAGAAAGAGACGCCGAGTTGGAAGAAAATACGCGAAGAAACTCCGAAGCGATTGTTAACGATGGAGACGATGAGAAGAACAACGACGACGAGGACGAAGAGGAGGAAGACGCCGAAGCCGCTCGCGAAGCGAACGAAGCCGCTCGAGCGGCGGAGATTGAGCTCGAAGAGGAGAGAGAAGAAGAGGCTCGAAAGGCGTTGAAAGCGAAACAGGAATTGGAAACGCAAGAGATGGAGGCGAAGATAGCGCGAGAGGAGATTCAAGAAGAAGAAGAAGAAGAAGAAGAAGAGCTGGAGGAAGACGAAGAGACGCGAGCGTTGAAACAAAGGTTAGCGGATGCAGAAGCCGAGCACGCGACACTGGACGCGCTCGATAAGGCGAACGAAGAGGCGATTGCGATGTTGAATCGACACGACGAAAAGGACGATAATAAAGGAGAAGACTCTTTAGAAGAAGTCGACGAGGACGGGAACGAGGTGATGGGAAAGACGAGCCAGTTCTCGATGTCGCTCGAGGCGAACAAAGGCATGTTTTATGACGAAGAAGCCGATAAAGAGTTAATAGAGGACGATCCAGCGATCAAGAGCGGGTCGATTAACTTGGAAGATTTGGATGACGACGAGGACGACAACGATGAAGATGAAGATGCCAACGCCAAAAGAGATTCGCTTTCGTCAAAATCGGAAGAGGAAAACAACCACCAAGACAACGCCGCCCTGGCGATCCCAATGGAGCTCGACGAATAGATATATATATACTCGCATAAAATTGAGCACTTGTAAATTCTAAGATGAACTACTACCTACTACTACTACGACTACTACGACTACTCTATCCTTACACACTGAAACTATACCGCTCGCACTTCGCGCCCAGCTCTGAAATCGTCGCCACGCACTCAGTCGTCAAAGAGAACATCGAGGACGTCAACTCGTCATCTTCATTATCTCTTTCACCAGCAGCATGCAATAGCTTTCCTCCTCCTAGTCGTCCATTGCCATTTCCTTCGTCCACCAAAGTCGAAGTATTTCCATCCACGACGCTCCCATCCCAATCTAAATACTTGGAATCCACCGTTCGATGTCTCGTGACGACCTTGACCAACTCACCTTTATTACCACCTTCGGAGGGCAACTTGGACGTTGTCAACGTCACGTCTGCTAAATTTTCAACCAATAATTGCATCGTCCTACGCTCTCTGTCGTCCTCGTCTAGTAACAAATCCTCAACCTCAGCCTCGACGCCTTGGTCCTCTGTGTTTTCGGGTGCTGCGCGAGCGCAACCCGTCACTAAAGCCACATTCTCAATCTCTTTCAACCTAACGAGGAGCCGCAAAACCGCTTTCTCGCTCGTCCTCGCCGCCAACACGTCCAACGAATCGATAAATATACTACAGCTCGTCGCGTCAGCCTTTCTAACATCCGGCGCCTCGCCCGATACGATTTTCTTCTCAATCAGATCGTACAAACCATCTAAACTGGATATCGAACTCATATTCGAGCTCTTCACTGTAAATGCGTTTTCGTCTTCTTTCTCCGATCCATTCTCATCGTCAGAAAAGAAATCCACCGGTCTTGACCAACAATCGACCGATTCGATGCCATTTTTGACGTAAAATTCAGTCACGTTTCCTCTGATGACTTTTTTCAGGTACGGACAAATCAGCGTTTTGAACGGCATGGATGTTTCCACGCACACGATCTTATTCGTGTTCGCATTATTCTTGATGCCGCCGTTATTATTCTTCACGCATTCGTGCAACACGTGCGCGAACAAAAACGCCGTCGGGGCGTTCGAACCATTGGAAACCAAATGTATGTGCGAAGAAAGAGGAAGAGAGGAGGAAGAAGAGGAGGTTTGAATGTTCAACGCTTCGTTCATGTATTCGCGTACGTATCGTCTCTCTCTCTCTCCGCGTACGTGCCTCTCTCTGTCTCTCGAGCCAGCGCTGCTAATGCGAACGCGTTCGTTCGTTCTGGGATGGGTAGAATTTCTGACGGGGATTTTTTTTTATAGCGCGATACATAATATGTAGTAGTAGTAATTAAACAACAATATAATAAATACATATAATAGTAACAGTCAAAGCAATTTCTCTCGTCTGATACGAACCTTTCCTTTATTCTTTACTCTTTTGGCTCAAACTCTCGTTGATTTCGTTAAAATCGGCTTGACCGACGAGCGCGACCATGTTGCCATCGGGAGATTTTCTTCGTCTCGCGGGAGAAGCGAAAGTGTGGTTGGTGTTGGCGTTTTCGTCAACGCCTCCCGTGTTAATATGTGCGTGCATGAAAGCTTTTTCTCTCGTTTCCGGACGCATTGGCGAGACGTACACGTTTCCGTTTCCGCCGTTTCCTTTCACCTCTCGTATGGGAGATTTGAGCAACGCTTCCGGGTCAAAGTTAATGCGAGATCTGCTCGGCGTATTTTGAAGACCCGTCGTCGTAGGTGCAGCTGCCGTTGGTCGTTTTGGCGTCGATATCATTTCAGTCGTCTTCTGCGATTTCATCCTTGGCGTCTCAGATTCTCCCCCTCTTCGTAATTGCAACATGAATGGCTTCACATGCGAGACAAACTGCTTGTTGTAAAACGCGATGATATCGCCGCGACTGACAATTTCCAACCCGGGATTGGTAACCGTTAATGGACAGCTCCAAAACACTTCTTCCACGCACTGCGGTTGTGTGTGATATCGATACACGATATCTTTAAATTTCACGTTTCGATCCTGTTCGTTGGATGAGATTTTGCACGCGCCGTAGATGGACGCCAAGATGATTTGATCGAGATGGCGATTGTAGAGCAGAGATGTTTTTTCAAACACGACGAATTCGCAGATTTGGAATGCGTGTCGAGTGACCTCTTGGCTGACGTGGAGGCGGGCACAAATGTCAGCTAAACGCAAGGCGGCTAATCGGAGAACTTTGGCAAAGAAGACGTCCAGGGAGGCTTTCGCGCGGCGTTTTTCATCGTCGCATTCGAAATCATCGTCGTCGTCATCGTCATCTACAGCGTACTTGTCCGGTAAAGGTTCTTTAGCATCGCCGGGTGAGGAGACCTCTCGATTATATTGTTGCTGTTGCGCGTGTGCAATCCCGCTGATTCGTTCTACGTCTGAGGAGGACGATCCCATGTTTCCACTACCGGACGCCCGTTTAGCCGGTGTCGAAAATGCCGTAAACGCGCTCGTTTTCAAAGGCGAAAAGGCGCTCATATGGCCGCTACCAATAACAGCCGTCGTTCGAGGAGGCGAACGCAACGCAGTTTGTGCAACATCCAACGCTTTCTTCTTCTCTTCAACTATCGGAGATTCATCGTTCGGGTCTCCTCCTTTTCCGAGAACGTTTCGATCGAATTGTTGCATGTGCGTTAACGACCGCGCGGCGTGATGTTTTGACAGCGATTTGGTAACTTTTTGCCCGGATGCCAACGTACCACCGAGAAGTACGGCGGCGATTTGATTGCTGCTGTTGGTATTGGAATTTTGCGCGTGGATGTTTTTGTGATTCACATCGTTTTCACTCTTCTTAGTGGTAGTGGCAGCAGCGCTCGCATCGGTCACGGTGTTCGTCTTCTTCGACAGCGATGTGGTCTTCTTACTCTTCGTCGTCGCCACGCGCAAAAGAGGATATAAGCTAGAACCTTTCTTCCAGCTCAACTTTTCTAACATAGACTCTTCAATCCGAACGAAGTACGCTTTTATCTCTCTCGGCATTTCCGGTCTCGACCTCACGAATGGCTCAATGCCGTTCACAACGTCAAACGCGTTTAAACCAATCGCATTGGGAATGGCTGGAAATCGCAACGTAATCGCGCGATTACTGCCGTTTCCCGCGAAACTCGGACCAATGTCATAGATTCCGCTACCTGTGCTTAAATGTATGCCGTTTCGCGCGACTGAAACTACCTCGACAGACAAAGCGACGACAACTTCGACGAAACGTTTCGAGTCGACGAGCATTGATATCGAGCGCTTCGTCGAATCGGAGATAGAGGTAGCGTTCGTGATCGTCGTCGTCGTCGTCAAAGTCTCCATGCGATTGATTTCATCCCTTAATACCGCTCGAAAGAAGTATTTGAACACGGCCAGTGCATCTGTCGCCCTCTTTTCGACGATGCTATCGAGCGGCTTTGAACGATCGCCTCGTTTTCTGGCAGCGTTGAGATACGTAAACGCGTCTTCGCGAGTGAGCGTGTTGCACTTTAAAATCAAACGTTCAGCTCGCGCGTACGCATCTTGGAGTTTATCCACATCGTTTTCTTTATTTGTCTGAATGCATTTGCGGAGTAAACGTGAGGTGTCGTCGTCTTGCTCTTCACCATTGGATGACAACGAAACGATTTGATCGATCCATTCGATGCCGTACATGACGTTTGAAATCGGCGTGTTTTTAACGTGGTCCACACCAACAGTCGCGCCAGCGACTGTTTTGTTGAGCCCTGCGTATGGCGATTGCGGCGTAGGCGGTATGGTTGCCGCTTTATATGTAATAGCCCCCGCCATCTCCGGCGCCTCGGTAGTAGTAGTAGTAGTAGCAGTAGTAGTAGTAGTAGTAGCAGCAGCAGCAGCAGCAGCAGCGGCGGCAGCGGCGGCAGCGGCAGCAGCTTCCACTGCCGTCCCGGTTGGAAATGTGAAATCTTTATCCTTGCGCATTGGCGTCGCGGCTCGCAATCGCGCGAAACCAATTGGTCGTTCTCGCAAATTGCCTTTGAGAACATCAAATGGCGCTGGACGCGTTTTTCCCTCCTCTTCTTCCTCTTCTTTCTCTAACAGAAACGGCACGTATAATTTCTCGTTGATCGCTCGACATCCAAATTTCTCTCTCAATGCTTCCACGTATTCCCGTTCAAAGATATCCGAAGCTAACTTGACGTTCTCTATCGCGGTCTTATGCTTCTTATTTTTCTCAAAGTACTTTTTTCTTAACGTGTTTTTCTCTTTTAAAATTGACTCGTGTAACTTTTCGATGTTCTTCAACATTTTCTTACAGCTCGTGAGTTTTGTCTTGCTCGATCGACACAAGGATTCTAAAGCCAAAGGTTCACCAGTTTCTGGGTGTTTTTCCGTCATGGAGAGCATATTTTTCAGACTTGTTCTCAAGCACGTTTCTGGGGCGTTGGTTAACGCGAACGCTTCAATCGCGACGAGGAGATGAAACTGTTCATACAAATTTGGTACTCCTCCTGCGGTGGTATGAGAATGCGCATCTCTTTTGTTCTTGTTGTTCTTCTTTTCTTTCCCCCCTTCGGTGTACGCGCGTTTTCTCTTTGTATGTCTCGACGACAGCATCAACGTTGGTTTCTCTTTGGTTTCCTCGCCGTAGTCATCATCGTTTTCGGCATCCTCGAACAAGCTCGTGCCTAATTTCACTTTAGTCAACGAAAATGCGTTCCACGCGAACCGACAATACGCTCGTCCTAACAGTTCGTCCACACGGAAGTGCGTCTTGCAAAACTGCTCGAACTTCGTCGCGATGACTTTACTAAACGCAAACGACGCTCGTAAGTTGTCCATGCCTAAAAATTGCTCCAAGCGTTTCATTTCGGCAATTTCCAAGTCTTCCGAGTCGTCCGCGTCGAGTTGTAGTGCAGATGGAGAGTACGATGCTTCTTTTGTCGTCGTCGCCGTCGTAGTCGTCGTCGTAGTCGTCGCCGTCGTCGTCGTCGTCTTTTCCGTTTTCTGTTTCTTCCTCGCGTTCGTCTCTTCCCCCAAAATCTCCCTCAACGGTTTCGCGCACACGCAGACGAAGGTCCTACACGCGGTGAAAAAATCCGCTGCGTTCACTCTGAAATGGAGTAAAACGTCCCCTAAATTTTTCTTCACGTAATAGTTGTTTGAATGCGCGTGCGACGCGAGACACACGTACGCGATGATGCAGTGCCACAAGTTCTTCGTCTGTTGTTGTTGTTGTTGTTGTTGTTGTTGTTGTCGTCATCGAGGCGAAGAGAGAAAGAGAGAGAAGAGAGAGAGTGAGTCGACCAATTAAAAAAAAAAAGAGGTGGTGAAAAATTCGTCGATGAAATCGCGTCGTCGTTTTGTCCAAGACGGCGTTTTCGAGCGCGCACCACTCCGTCTCCTACATCGTCGTCGTTCGTCGTCGGGATGTCTTTCTCTTCCAGGCGCGGGAAGCACTCCTTTTCGATTCGCGACGCGAGCGCGACCAGCGACATATTTGACGACGACGGTTGGGTGGTCTCCTCGTCGTCGATTCGACGCAAAAACGCGTCCATCATCAAAGTCGATGCCGTTGAAGACGATGATTTCGATGATGATGTCTTCTTTGTCGTCGTCGTCGTCTCCCCTTTTGCGTCGTTCCCGTCGTCCACCGTCGTCGTCGTCGACCTCGTCGTCCTCCTTCTCGCGCTCGTCGTCCTCGAAGTCGTCTTGGTGATGGTGGTGGTGGTCTTCTTCATCGTAAGAGACGAGAGAGAGACCCAATTAAAGTGTGGAACGAAAGATGCACCATTTTTAGGCGGGAAGGAACAAGACCAAAAAAAATCATTTAGGGTCTCGCTATTTTTTTTTTTTTTTGCGCGCAGAGTTTCCTTTTGAAGCACTCGCGCAAGAGGACACCCGACCCTCTTTTAGGCACCTACACGAGTGCGTCCTTCTTTTAGATGGTGGTAGTATTTGGTGTGGTCTCTTTGTGTTGTGTACTATAGAATACCTCCCTCTCTCTCTTCTTTTTTCTTTCTTTTCTTTCTCTCTTCTCTCGGGTGTTGTGTCTTAATACGTTTTCATTAATCCTTTGTGTGTGTGTTCGATTACGTCACGCACGCACATAGGTCGCCCACACCGGAGAAGAAGAAGGAGGAGGAGGACGACCTCTCTCTCTCGCGCGTGGCGCGCGGCTCCGTGCGCCGCTCGAGGAAGAAAAGAGGAAGCGCTCTCGATACACACACACACAGAGAGGAGAAGACACGACTCTCTCATTCTCTCTCTCTCTCTCTCTCTCTCTCGCTTTTTAGGAGTAGTACTTTCGGGATCCCTCTCCAAATTTCGTTGCGCTTTTGGCGGCTTGAAAACTTTGTCTTCTTGTTCGTCGTCAAAGTCGTTTACTTCGTCGTCGTCTCATTCCGATTATTCGACGATGTGGAGAAGAGCTGCTTTTTTGCGCTTCTTCGGCACGAAGAAGCCCAAAGGAGGAGGGGAGATGATGGAGGTTTTGAAGGACGTGCGGAAACTCGCGGAAACGATGAAACAATCAGGGCGGCGGGGAGACGCACAACAACAACATCCAATTGGGGAAAGAAGCACCAATAATACCACCACGAGTGCGGCGCGCGAAAGAATCGTCTCGGGAAGTTCCGCGTCGTCGTCGACGACGACGACGACCGCGAGCGAAACGGGGGGTGCTTTTTTTGCGCGGAGGAAAGAGACGACGACGAAGACGACGAAGACGCAAAACACCAAAGCACAAAACGCGTTCGATCGAATCGAACGCGCGAGGAAGACGCTGAACGAGTACTGGTCGTCTTTTAGCAGCAGTAAAGGAGGAGGAGGGAGGAGAAGGACGGGGACGCATCATCATCGACACCCACGCCGCGAGATGGAGGAGGCGCGAGCCCCGGCGGCGGAAGAGGAGGTGACGTCTCGCTCGTCTTTTGGAGGTTCGGGGGGATACTTTTTTAACCCGTACTGGCAAAAAACCGAACAAGTGATCGATTACGCGAGCATAGACGCGGTCGCGAGAGTGTATAAGAAACCGCCGAACCCGATTAGTTCTTTACGTCACGCGGGAGTGAAGTTTCCGAACGTTTTGTTTCATCCGGCCACGCTGCGATGGTACAAGGAGTATTGGATGTGCTTGTACGAAAAAGTGTTTTTAGAAAAGCCGTTTTTAGCAGCGTTGGCAACGAGTGTATTTAAATGCGTCAGTTCAGACGCGTTCGTGCAGATATTCGTGGAAGGGAACACGCATTTGGATTATCAGAGGGTGGGGTGTTTCTTCGCGCTCGGTGTGGCCTACGTTGGCGCGTTTCAATACTCTTTGTACAATCACATGTTGAAACCGTTGTACGGAGTGATGAAACCGAAACTAGGGATTCCAGGCGCTACCGGGGCAATCGTAGCCGCAGATCAACTCTTTGTCGCGCCGTTTGTGTACCTCCCAACCTTCCTGGCGATTAAAATGTGGTCGGAAAATAAAACCACCGCGGGTGAGTTTTACGGGACTTTGAAAACGTTATGGAACGATACGGTGTTTGAAACCATGCGCGCGTTGTGGATCGTCTGGGTTCCCGCGCAAATGTTTAACTTTTGGGTCGTTCCGAGACACTTGACGATTCCGTTTATGAACGTCGTCGGATTCGGGTGGAACGGGATTTTGTCCTTCGTCCACGGTCAGAGGAAGATTTTGGACGCCAAGGAGAGGGAAGAGGCTAAGATGTTTGTGGAAAAAATGCAACCGCTATTGAGCGGAAGTAAAGATGCGCACCCCCCGGCGATTACGATTGCGAACGCGAGAGTGGCAACCAATCAAACCTCCAACCTTAACACGGTTAAACGTCTAACCACCTCTGAAGGAGAAGAAAAGAAAGAGGAAGTTCCGTTGATTGCCGGCTTGATTGATTCGCAACAGCCGACGGTGGACGAAGAAGGGACCGAGAACGAACCTCGAGAACAAGATATGGAACATTAGAAATATACAAAAATATACATAGTACGTAGTCCGATATAGTAGGTAGTTCGCACGTGCAAAGATACGGTAGATTAGTTGATAGATGTAGATAGCAAAAGCTTGTATAAAAACAAATACGTAGAAGAAGAAGAAGAAAATAATTTCACAAACCGTCCATCTTCTTGCCCAAATCAGAAGCCGTTCGACCGTCGCCAGACGTGATTGTATCTTTAAAAGTTCCCCCACCCGGGACCATTGGCAACACGTGCTCTTGGTGTGGCACCATGATGTCCAACAAATACGGCCCAGGCGTGTTCACCATGCGTTCAATCGCGCCTCTCAATTCGCTCATTTTCGTCACTCTCTCCGCAGGCACGCGGAATCCTTTCGCAATGGTCACAAAGTCCGGGAAAATCATCGACTCGTCTTTCGTTTCGTGGTACTCTTCGTGATCCGGAGATCCTAAATACGTGTGTCCTCTATTCGATTTATAAAATCGGTCTTCCCATTGTACGACCATGCCCAAATATTGGTTGTTCAAAACGAAGCACTTCACCGGCAACTGCTCCGCGTGCAACGTCGCCAACTCTTGAATGTTCATGACAAACGAACCATCGCCGTCGATATCGACGACAACTTTATCCGGTCTTGCGGCGGCGGCGCCAATAGCCGCGGGTAAGCCAAAACCCATTGAACCTAAACCACCGCTCGACAACCAATTTCTCGGTTCCTCGAATAAATAGTGCTGCGCGGCCCACATTTGATGCTGACCGACGCCGGTGGAAATCACCGCCTCGCCGTTGGTCACTTCGTGCAACAACTGAATAGCCGCCTGAGGAGAAATCTCGTCGTTTTGCAAGTCGGGCATGGGGAACGGGTGCAAGTTTTTCTGTTCGTTGCACTCATTTCGCCACTCGGAGAAGTCCGGTAAGTTTGTCTCTCTGCTCATTTGCTCGTTCAACATTTTCAACGCCGGTTTGATGTTTGAAAATATGGAACAGTGCGGTTTCTTGTTCTTGCCGATTTCAGCCGGATCGATGTCCACGTGCACGATGGACGCTCGAGAGGCAAAGGCGTCTAATTTACCCGTGACGCGATCGTCGAATCTAACGCCAAAGGCCAACATTAAATCGGCGTTGTCAATGGCGTAGTTTGCGTACACCGCGCCGTGCATACCCAACATGCGCAAACTCAAATCGTCACTTTCTGGGAACGCACCTAAACCCATCAACGTCGAGCAAATCGGAATACCCGCCATTTTTGCAAACTGCGTCAACTCCTCTGCCGCATCCAAACAACCGCCACCTGAATAAATCACCGGCTTCTTTGCATTCTTGATCATATCGATGACGTGTTGGATTTGCGGTGAACTCGGCGGAATCGGCAATCGAGATAAATACCCGTTCAAACTCACTTTCGGTTTCCAATACGGCGCGCACATTTGCTGTTGCACGTCTTTTGGGATATCCACTAAAACAGGCCCGGGTCTTCCACTCGCGGCTAAGAAAAACGCCTCGCGAATAATCCTCGGAATTTCCTCAACATTCATCACCAAGTAGTTATGTTTCGTAATCTGTCTCGTAATCTCCACAATGGGCGTCTCTTGGAACGCGTCCGTACCAATCATCGCCCTCGGCACTTGTCCAGTAATCGCTACCATGGGCACTGAATCCAACAACGCGTCCGCTAAGCCGGTGACTAAGTTCGTCGCGCCCGGACCGCTCGTCGCGATGCACACGCCAACCTTCCCCGTTGCCTTCCCGTACCCTTCCGCGGCAAAAACCTCGCCTTGTTCGTGTCTGCACAACACGTTTCTGATCCCAGTTTGCGATCGAGTCAATGCTTGGTGAATCTCCATCGACGCGCCACCGGGATACGCGAACACGCACTCCACGCCTTCTCTTTCCAACGCTTCGACCAAAATATCCGCGCCTTTCCTCGGTTCGTCCTCTGCAAACCGCGAGACGTACGTTCCATCCGTCGGTCGTTGACTGGCCAAATTTTTCATCTGCGTGATGGACAATTGCCTCTCGGTAAACTGCGACGGCGAGATAAACGCCGGGGTGAGATCCGATGACGATGATTGGCGACCGCTCGGCGGTTCTGAAACCGCTTTATTTTGCAGCGCTTTCTCGCCTCTTTTGTTGACGCCGCCGACGCCGCCCGGATTCGAGCCCCCTCCTCCTCCTCCTCCTCCTCCTCGTTCAGGGTTATTCGACTTCGATTTTGCAGCGCATCGAACGCCTCGTCGCGTCGCGGCGTGTCTCCTCCCGCTCGACGGAAAGGCCACATCGCCACCACCCATCGTCGTCGTCGTCCGCGGGGACGACTTTTTACGCCCTCCTCCTTTTGTGGTGGTCGTTGCCCTCGCGTTAAAGACGACACCGCAACGCGACGCGAGCATCATCGTCGTCGTCTTTTCTTGAGGCGGCGGTGTCACACAAAGTCTCCAATTCGTCTCTCTTACTCTACAATTATTGGGGAAGAGATGATACCACAAAACAGTCTTTTAAAAAAAAGCCTCTTCTTCTCCTCTCCCGCGTGTGTGTTTTGTGTGTGTGACTTCAAAGGTGTTGGTGTTGGTGTTGGTGTTGAAACAACACACAAAGCGTCGAACAAAAGTCTCTTCTTTCCTTTAGTAGTATTATCGAGAGAGTCTTTCCCTTTCCCCCACAAAGAGAGAAAGAAGAGAAAAAAATAAGAGAAAAAAGGTGTGCACATGTCGATTAGGGTTTATGGTTTCAACCAAACCAAAAGAAAAAAAAAATGAAAGAAAAAAAAAAAGGCGACATTAATTTACTGCCTGTTTGCGTATACACTATAGAGATATCAAATGAAGAAGGAGGAGGAAGAGACAATGGCGTCGCGACCAACAACGCCCCCGCGAAGAGGGATGGTGTTCTTAGTATTGCTCAGGTGTTTTTTGTGCGTCGTCGTCTTTTGTGTCGTCGCAAAAAGCACTCCTTTTTCTTCGATGACGATGGTTTTGGCCAAAAAAGAGATACCCTTTGTTTCCAATCCAATCGACGTCGTCGGCTACCTCCCGGACTGGCGGCTGAACGCGGACGACGACGCGACGAGGAGGAGGACGAGGTCTCTCGTGCACGCGTTGTGCGCGCGAACGAACGCGCTGATTCTTTTTTCGATCGAAGTGGACAAAAACGGAGAGCTGGACAAACTGGAGCGCCTGCCGTCGACACAGACCAGAAAGGAGATACAGTTGGCCAAGGAGAGATACGGGTGCGAAGTGTACGTCACCATCGGCGGCTCGTCGAGAACGAACGGGTTTGCAGAAGCCACGAGCACGAAAGAAATGCGAGAGAAGTTCGCGAGCCGAGTGTCGAGATTTTTATACGAGGAATACGAGGAGGACGTGTTCGACGGCGTCGACTTGAACTGGTCGTATCCGCGGAACGAAACGGAGTGGCGGAATCTCGGGAAGTTTGCGAAAGCGTTGAAGAAAGATTTTCGAGAGCACGACGTGACGAAGAAGGTGAGCATCGCGTATTACCCGAACGAAAATCAAGAACAGATTTTGGAGATGTTAGAAGTGACGGAATTCGCGGACGGAGTACACGCGATGGCGTACGATTCGGACGATCGAGACGGGCATTCGAACATGCGTCGCGCGATGGACGCGTTGAATTTCGCGCAGGACTCGTTTACAGGGGGGAAGATTATGCGACTCGGGGTACCGTTTTACGGACGCTCGATTCCGGAAAGTTCGAGAACGGCGCCAGAGTGGATGTCGTATGGGGATTTGATGCGAGACAATAAGTACGAATTATCCGATGAAATCGACGCGGCGAAATCAAAAGACGGCGTCGAGGTGTGGTTCAACGGCAAAAATTTAATAAGGGAGAAAGTGAAGATGTGCCGAGTGTTCGAAGACGTGTGTCAAGGAATATTCGTGTGGGAATTAGGACAGGACGTTTCGATGAACGACATCGACGACGACGACGACGACGACGACGACGAGGGCGGAAATAGCAAAATGGATTTCCGGACGCGACGCGAGAGAGGTCTATTAGCCGCGTTGACTAGAGCCGCCTGGGGCGACAAAAAGTACGACGAAATGTTAGCCAAGGAAATTCAGTTTTCCAAAGAAGATGAGAAAAAGAAAGATGAGCTTTGAACTTAAGCAGTGACGCTGACGAGAGACTGTTTGGTTGTTTTGGCTTATCGCGCGTTAGTACAATCATCACATCTTCCAATGCTTCGACGACGCTTCCAAATACGCCTGCAAAATCTCTCTCACGTTCTTTCGATACCTTTTAGCATCTTCCAATCGTCGCGCGGACGTTGGATCATCACTTTCTCTTATTTCGATTTCGATTTCGTCCAAGCGTTTTAAAGCCGTTTCAACGGCACGTTTTAATCCTCTATTTTCTAATCGTCGATGGTCGGTCACGATCTCGTCCGTGTCGATGGGCAAATTTTTCCTTGAACTCCCCAGCGAAGCAAACAATCCTCCTCTCCGTTTCGCGCGTTCCCGTTTCTGAGCTCTTTCCGCCGGTGTTAACGTCAACGTTTCCTTCACGCCTAAAAGCGCTCGCAACTCCATGGCCAACTGTTCGCCTTGCATGCCTAAAATCCGCAACGCCTCTTTCACGTCGTCGTCGCCGGCGAACGCGCTCGCACCTTTTTTGGCATTCTCTAAATCTAATTGGACGATTTTCGGTAATTGTTTGAGTTCTAGACAGCTTTTATGCGTTTTTGCGTGCTCGTCGTCCGTCCAAACGAGCGGTAAAATCGTGCTCTTTACATCGTCGTCGACGAATCCGTACGTGAAAAACGCGCGTTCTACATTTTCGATGCCGTAGGAAATTTTAATCTCATCTTCGCCGGTCAGTTTGTCTTCAATTTTTGACGGGACACGTAACTCGACGGATTTTAAATCTTGGGAGAGTTGGTACCTCGCGTTTGCTCTGGATGTTGAGTGATTGCACGCGTCCACGAGAGGCACGAGAGCTTCGACGACCACTCGACCGTTCTCTACGGGAAGACTCAACGCTCTCGTCCAAAATATCGCCTTTGCCCATAAAAATTCCTCGAAAGAGAGCGGCGAAGTGCTGTTGTTCCCTCGGAACACATTCATGGAAGACGGTACGATTTCTTTAAGTTTTGGCACCACGTGCGCATCGAACGCGTTCTTCACCACGTTTTCGTATTCCTCTCTCAATCGTACTTTCTGCGTTTCCACCATTTCGCGTAACACCGTTCCTTTCAATCCTCTCTCAATCTCCCCGTCCGACCAAAACACCGGCACTCCATCCAACTTCCTCGGTAAGAAATCTACGTACGGTTTCCACCCGCTCTCTCCTTTGAGTCGTCTCTGCGCGCAAACGAACATTTGCGTCGCTTGTCGAGTATCGATTTTATTTTCATCCAACAAGCGCCCGAACGTCTCGCCCAACCGTTCGTCCGACGCCGCCGTCGACGCGGAGATAATGTACGCGTCCGGAACGTTCAGAACGATCGTTTCCCCGGACTCTTTCTTCGCTTGCACTTTTTTATCGCGTCTCGCGACCGTGCCATCGCTAAACAAGCCAAATTCCCGATGCTTAGTAGTAGTCCTAGAGTCTAAAGATCTCGGAAGCGGTTTCGCGTGCGCCAACACCCGATATCTCTCCCCTATAAATCCGTGTAACGTCGCCGCGCGTTCGTGCGCGTTTCCTCCCAAATCATCGTCTCTCGGGTCTCTCGCGATGAGGTCGTCGTCGTTATCCTCGTTCGGCAGCGCGACGTACGCCACGGCGGCGCACGACATCGCCGCGAAAGACCCCTTCAAAATATCATCATTCGATGATGATGATTTTGCTGTTCTTCCTTTCCCCAACGGTGTGGAAGAAGCGCTTTGTGATGATGATGATGAAACCGTTGTAAACGATGTCATCCTTTTCAATGGAAAGCTGCTGCTGCTGCTCCGAGAGAGCATACTAATCGTTTTTTTCAACGCCGTTCGTCGAAAAGACAACAACAACAACAACAACGCCATTATTTTTTTTCTTTCGAGTGTGCTTCTTCTTCCAAACGATGTGTGTGTGTATATGTGCGCGCGCGCGTGTGTGTATATGCGCGCGCGGTGAATTACAATGACGAGAGAGATGCATTTTATCCAATCAAACCCTAAACCCTACTCGACACACTTTCTTTCTTTCTTTCCACACACACATCCTTTACGCGACTTTGATACGCGCTTCGATACTATGATTTTTGCGTCGTCGTGCTCTTCGAGGCAAAACGCATTATTGTTGAGGAGAAGTAGTGCGACGACGAGACTCCGTTTTCGTTCGTTAAGGAGGAGGAGGAGGAGGAGGACGACGACGACGCGGAGAGGAGGATGGCGAGAGGACAGTCCGCTGTTCGGATGTGATGAGAAAAGCGCCGACACGACGAACGACTTTGCGACGACGAAGAAGACAAAAGAGGACTCCGATTTCGATGAAACGACGACGACGAAAACAAAAACGACGACGGGGAAAGGCTCGATCGAGTCCGCGAGGTTCCAAAGCATCGATTTGCTGAGAGGAAAACGCGTGGAGATTTTGATGCCGCGAGACGTGGCGGATGTCGCCGAGGAGACGACGACGACAGACTACGACGACGCGGTGTTATTATACGGCGCTGGAGACGTGATTTGGCCGGCGAGCGAAGCTTTTGCGAGGTTAGTCGCGCACGTGCCTTCGCTCGTGAAAGGAAAGCGCGTCATTGACGTCGGGTGCGGCTTGGGACTGGTCTCCGTGGCGGCGATTTTGAGCGAAGCGCAGGCAGTTTTGGCGGCGGACGGCGACGAAGAGGTGTTGAAGATGACGCGGAAATCGGTGGAGAGAATGAGCATGGATGCTCGTACTCACGGGGAACACGAGGTAGAAAAGTTAGATTGGACGAACGTCGAGGAATGGCCGGAACACGAGTTTGACGTCGCGCTCGCGTCGGATGTTTTGTACGACGAAAAGTGCGCGCAGTGCGTCACGAACGTTATCGATAGAGTGTTGAAGAAGAAGAAGAAGAAGAAGATAACGAATGGCGATGACGACGTTGGTGATGGTGGAAGCATAACTGCACTTTTGTGCGATCCAGCGAATAGAGAAAACAGAGAGAAGTTTAGCGAGATGTGCGATAAATTAGGTTTGGAAGCGATCGATGCCGATTTTCCAGGTAATCCCAAAATGCGCTTAGTGCAAGTTCTCAGAAAATAAAAAGGGGGACACGTTTCTTTGCTCGTGAGTCTTGCGGTGATGCTTTGCTGCTGCTATGTAATAATAATGATATAGTAATAATACAAATCGAAATGCTACAATGCAATAGTTTTCGGTGCGGCAGGTTTCTTCTTCTCTTTCGGTTTCACGATAAATCGTACCCCGTCTCTCGGCGACGCTCTCGCGCCGCACTCGACCCGTAAACGCGTGATTTCCATCTTTTCCTTGGCTACTTTCCCGCGCGTTTTCGACCACTTCTCGCTTTCTTTTCTCGTCTCGGAAACGATTTTGACCAGATTCTTCTTCAAACTGTCGATAGTGACACCAGTTGGTACGTTTTCAATCAACTCGGCGTTGAATACAATCGGCGGATTTTTCTTCTTCTCCGAAGATTTGCGTTGGAGTAGAAGAGCAAAAGAGGAAGAGGAAGACGTCGTCGATACCATTTCGTTATCGCTTTTCTGCGCCAACTCGATGATTTTCCTCCAAAATAGTTTCTTTTCCTCGTCGCTACACTCCGCGGTGACGGCGTTGACCAATTCGCACGCGCCTGAAATATCGCCGAGTTCAGTAACAATCACGTCCAACGCCTCCAACACGCGTCTGTTTCTAGCCAACGCGTGCGCGTACGCGTCTGGAACGTAGCAGTACGCTTTGTTTGGATCGTTTAAATTGCCAGAGAAGAATTTTTTTGTCTCGTCGTCTACAATGTCCTTCTTTTCTCTTCTCGAAAGCTCTAAAGGTAACGCGTCTGGTATATACCTCGCGGATTTGACGAGTCGCGACAACAACTCTTTCGGGTTTCTTTGCGCCGTGAGTCGACAAACCGCTTCGTGATGCATGTGGTACCGATCTGGGTCAAGGTCGCACAGAGCTTCGAGATACTTGAGTTGCGCGTCTCGTCGCTCGTATTCGTCGGTGAACTCGTCGCATCGGTCGAGTTCAGAAAGAACAATCGAGTCCGGGATGATGGCTTCCGCCGCTGCTACTTCTTCGTCTTTCATGTCGCCGTAGCGGTGGTGATATGAATCACCAGAGCTCTTGTATTCGCACGTCGCGAAAACTTTCGCCGCTTTTCCTGCATCCGCAACGAAAAGTTCGCCAATTTTATCAATCGGAACTGACCCTCCTAAATTTCTTCGGTCGATGAAATCCAACGCCGAAACCGTCGGTGGTCGACCGTTGGAGAGATATGCTTCTAGCGCTCGATCAACTTTACCATCCATGATGTACAGTTCAGCCAACGCTTCGTCTAATATCGATTGTGTCTCGCCAATCATCGTGCTGTAAGGCATGACGTTGGATTCCTCGAAGTTGTTCAAGGAAGACGTGGACGCGACTTCTTTAATAGAATCTTCTTTGCCTCCTTGACGATGACGATACTGGTGATGATCGTCGTCTAAAAATCCACCGACCGATTGCGCCGAGATCATCCGCCTTACTCTCGCCGCTTTCAATCGAACTTCTCTCGTCAAAGCGCTGACGTCGAAACATTTCGCCGGCCACGTTTTCACCAAAGCTAAAAAAGTCGGTTGCGTCTCCGGGTCGCTCAACGTCGCCATCAAGATGAGTTCGTACGTCGATCGTTTCAGAGGGGCTTCCCCGTCCGCATCGCTACTGCCAGAAGTTACGGGAACATAAAACGCTAATTCGCCGAGTTTATTCACCGAGGCAAACTTTTTAGCCCAAAAGCGCCACTTGTCCGGATCCCTCGCCAATGCGCGCGGGCATCTCTTGGCTGCCAAAGCGTAGTTTTGAGTGTCAAACGCACGCGTGACGGACGCTTCCGCGACAGCTAAGGCCGCGCCTTTGCGAAGTTCGCCGAGCTGTTCATACTTTTCGCATATATCTATCGCCAAATCGTCGTCGTTATCTTTTTGTCGACGGAGCGCGTCGAATACGGCGTCTTGCGCGGACCGCTGTTTAGCGATTAAAACTACCTCCCAAGACGCGACGAGGTATTCATGCTGCTCCGGGGATAACAAAGAAATGGATTTCAAATTCGCCGCGGATGAAAGAGAATACGTTGAATCGCTGGGTTGGTAGTGCGACATGCTCACCATGTTCGGCGACTCAACGAGACCAAATCCATCCGAGCCTGAAGAAGATGATGTTAAAGGCAAAGCGTCAATCCAAGATGCCTCGTCGCGCCAATCCACGATGCGCATTTCAACATTTGATGACGTCGAAAACGATTCCTCCTTTTCTTCATCGTCGTCGTCGTCGTCGTCGTCGTCGTCGTCGTCTATACTTCCTTCTTTTTTATCATCTTCTTTTCTTCCTCGTTCATTTTCTTTCGGAGGCCACCACGCTAAAAGTGCCAACTTTTTACTCGCGTACGGCGCGACGCCGCATACTAAATACGGCGTTTGAAAAGTGGCGCAAATCTCGACCCGTTTGATCGTATGCTCGTTCTTTAGAGGCGGCGTTCCACTTCTTAATAACCCAGCGGCGGTGTTCTTGTTGTTACTACCCGAACTGTTACTTCGCGCTATACTTTCGATAAACGCAGCCGCTACGTTTTTACTACTACTGTTCGTGTTGCTATTGCTATTATTTTCTGTTGTTCCTCCGTTCCTACTCCCGCTACTACTTTGTCGAATCCGAAACACAACCACCGCGTCCGCCCACGCCAACATCAATTCCGCGGACCCTTCCGTCGTGACTGTCTTATCGTTCCACGCGAACACGGGATCTCTTTGCATGAACCTTGCTTTCGATCCGGGTGGCTTTTCCCACCTCGCTAATCCAACCGGCGCTGTCGCGTCTCGCAATCGCACGCCGGAGTTGGAGGCCCACGCTAGGACGTTGTGTCGCCATGCTACCGCGCGAATCGGACCGTCGTTCTTTTGCAAGACAATCGTCTTCGCTTTTGTCATTTGCGATGCGTTTTTCGTGTTTGCAAAACAGTGCAAAACCAATTCCGAGGATTGATGTCCTCCAAACATGACAAACCGGTTTCTTCGGCTGGCGAAATTTGGGTCGATGACGCAACAGTTCACGGAAGATTTGTGCGTGACGGCTAAGGTTTCGCCGCTCACGTCGTCGTACGCGCGAATTCTTTTTTCGGTGAATTTCTTTTTAATGCTCGTCTTTGTTGGTGATTTTGGATCGCCATCTTCGTCGTCGTCGTCGTCGTCGTCGTCGTCGTCGTCATTGTCCTCGTCCTTGTCGTCCTCGTCGTCGTCGACGGCGACCACGTGTCTAACTTTCACCGTCCCGTTTGTCGAGGAAGAGCACAAAAATGTCCCGGTGACATCGAAAGAGATGCAGGTGATGCTGTTTTCTTCTCCTCCTCCTCCTCCTCCTCCATCTTCTGCGCATTCAAACAGAGCCACTTTTTCTCCCGTCTGCGCGTCTGTCACGAGCACGGTTCCGTCGGCGAATCCAAACGCGCACGCGACGCCGTTTTGCGCCGCGCACGTGACCTTCTCACGACGACCTCTTCTTCTGGCAGCAGCAGCAGTGGACAACGACGACGACGACGACGATGCTTTCTCATCGCTGCTCGTATTCGTGCCGGTGCCATCGAGCGCTTTCGCGTACTTAAACGGTCTTTTCTTCTTCCTTTCTTCTTCTTCGTTCTTTTTTTTGTCCTCCAAAGCCAAAGCCTTTTCATCAAATGCATCATCATCATCATCATCATCATCATCATCATCGCAAAATTGCCTCTTTGGTGGTGCAATCTCTGCTTCTGTTTCTTCTTCTTCTCTTCCTCCTTTCTCGTCGTCGTCCGTAAAGCTACTACTAAAGCTGCTGCTCGCTCTGTTCGTCGCGTCTCTGATCGCGTTCAGTTGTTTCAACACTTCCATCTCTCTCTCTCGTGTATGTATTCACACTTACGCAAATGCTTTTCGATGATGATGATGCTTTTCTCTCCCAACACAGATGATGAATCGAATCGGTCCCAAAGTCAAAAGAGGGTGTGTTGTCTACTACACAAAAGCGCCTCTCTTCT
>VIAS01000023.1:0-24801 GCA_009618075.1 Bathycoccus sp. SAG1 | reverse complement strand
AGGGCGACGAGGAAGAGGACGATGGCAACACGGGGGCGAGCGGCGGCGACATGGAAAAGCGGAAGAAACGGACTTTGGATAACGGTCTCGAATTGGAGAAAAAAAGCCCCTTTGGTGGGATTGAGGATGAGGCGGTGTTGTGCGACGCTTTGGACGACGACGAGGCATCGGTATCGGCATCGGCATCGGCGGCGGAAGCGATGATGAGACGAGAGGAGGAGGACGAACCGAACGAGAAGCCTTTGAAACGCGTCGCGTCGAAGAAAGCGATGCGACGGATGATGGACAAAGGATGGAGCGACGAGGAAGAGGAGGAGGAGGAGGGTGGCAAAGGAGGGCGAAAGAAGACGCCGCCTGGATCGCCCAGCACGAGACGACCGAGTAAACTCGCCGCGATTGCGAGAGCAAGAGGCGGACTCAGAAAAACAGCCACAATTCACTCGCACGCGTCGGTTTTAGATTTGATCCAGATGGAGACGAGAGAGAAGGAGGAGGAGGATCGCGCGGGGAAGCTGTTGGGACGACTGCACATATCCTCCGAGGCAAAAACGGAGAGAGAAGACACCGCCGACGCCGACGACGACGCCGCCGACGACGACGATCACAAAGACAGAAAAGGAAATATACACGCGATAAAAGAGGACGACTCGAACCTAGTTTCAGCGGCTGGTTTATCAAAAGATTATAAAGAAGCCGAGTACGACGACTCGTTGAGAGAGGTTATCGTCTCGCCGTCCTCGTCGTTCCCGAAAGATTTTACCGTTTTGAGAGAACTCGGGAAAGGTTTGTGCGGAACCGTGTATTTAGCTCGTTTGCACGACACGAAACAGTTGTTGGCGTTTAAAGTGATGCGAAAATCTAAGTTGGTGTCCGTCGGCGAGGAAAAACACGCGGCGTACGAAAGGCACGTGCACATGGACGTCTCCAACGGTCCGTTCATAGCCACTTTGTTCCATTCGTACGACGATCCGACCGCGTATTACTTGCTCACGGAATACGCACCGTGTGGAGATTTGTTTCAGTGTTTAGTCTATCACGGATTACCGTCTCTCTCGGATGCCAAAGTGTACATCTCGCAAGTCTCCGCGGCCATAGCCTATTTGCACATGAAAAAATACGTCTACAGAGATTTGAAACCAGAGAACATTTTGTTGCGAGCAAACGGGGACGCGTGCTTAGCCGATTTTGGCATGGCCAAGAAAATAGAAAGAGACGACGAACGCGCGTATTCCTTTTGCGGGACAAGTCAATACATGTCCCCGGAAGTCATGAGCAAAAAAGGCTGTCGCTTTGAAGCCGATTTGTGGAGTTTAGGAGTTTTGATTTATGAATTGTGCTCGGGGGCGACGCCATACGCGAACGTGAGGGGAAACCACGTGGAATTGTACGAAGCCGTCATGAGCGTGGACATGAACGGCGGCGTCTGGTGTCCGCACTGGTTCGATGCCGATACCGTGGACATTGTTCGAAAATTGTTACGATTAGACGAGTTAGCTAGACTAGGTGCGGGAGGCGGCGACGCGATGGACGCATATTTTTCGCATCCTTGGTTTCACAACGGCGAATTCAAGTGTGATTTGAAAAACGTGTTGCGAGGCGAAGTGACTCCGACGCTGAAACCGAGAAAACGGAACATTGTGTACGATTTGAGATTGCAAAACCAGTTGGAGCTAGGAAACGTGCCTTGGTTGATCGACGACGCGCGCGTCGACGTGTAGCGTGAGCGAAAAGAAATGGAGACGAAAAGCCAACGATACGGTGAGCGGGGACAAACATCTCGCGCATGCGTCTTTCTTGTTTGTTTTCTGAGCAGCTTTTTTTTAAAATCTCCTCGCGATGTGTTTGTGAGTCTAATTTAAGATTTTAAGTAGCGCGGGGATGGAACTCCCTCCGAGTATTTTTTGTATCTAGTATCTTTTAAAAGAAGAATGTGCATATTTTTTAGAACTATTGAGAGAACAACTGGAACCCGGCGTGGACTTCGTTCTCTGTCCAAGATGTCGTGGGGTCGTTGTTGCCAGGATTTCCAACACTAACACCACCACCCTGCCTCCTTTTACTATTCGTCGGAATTTGAATCGCCGAAATCGTCTTTTTGGTATCGCCGGTTGCTAAAATTTTCAACTCCTCTCCCAATAACAACAATTTTTTCACCAATCCAATCGCTTTCTTATCCGAACGACATTTGCTTATTTCCTCTAAAGTGTTTACCAATACATTTTCGGTGATGCCTGGAATGCAAAGCATGGCGTGCACGACTGATTTCGTCGTCCTCGCGTGTTTCGTCAAAACTTCGCAAATCAAGCAAAGAAGTTCGGCTTGTAAGGAAGAATTCAAAGATTTGCTCAAGGCGGTGACGGCGGCGAATACGATTTCACCGCCGCAGGATTCTGCGAGCCCTTCACCGATGCGCGGATCTTGCACTGAAGCGGCGGCTACTAAACCTCGACAGAACAAGATGGCTTTCGAAACGGTTTCTAAATCGTCAATTTTCATCGCCAAAGTGCCGGCTTGGATGGCGATTTGGGCTATCTGCACGTCCCTTTGCGAACACATCCAATCGATTAAATGTTTACCACCGGCGATGGCATCTTTATCGGTATCCGAGGTAGAGGCAGTTTTCGTGCGTCGACCGAGAGTGCCGTCCGGTGCGACGATGAGTTCTAATATCGAGCCCAACTCTCGAGAGATTTCGCGCAACGAGCGCTCGGAGTAAGCTTCGGCGACGAGCGTGGCGTACGTGGACACATCCGACGATGTATCCAAAGCTTCACTCGATGTTGTCACAGATGAAGAGGATACTTTGTTCGTACCCGCCGTCGTCCACCCAAGTTCCACGCGTCGACACAAATCTGGCAGTATAGGCGCAACCAACGCTTGAAACCAAATCTGGCGAAATTGCGCCGGGCATCTCGATAATACCGGCCTCACGAACAAAAGTATCATTGCCCTCACTTGGTCGTCTCTTTGTGTCTCTAAATCTGCGGATATGACTGTTTGCACCTTCTCCGCGATCGACGGGTTCGAATACATCATCTCGCTCGCGTGTAACGAAACTAAATTGATGATGTTCAGGCTGGCGTCTCGTAACACGCGAAGCCAGTTTCGAACGGAAACAACTTTCAACTGAGTCATAATTTCATTTTGCCCCTGTTCCAAAGCAAATTCTTTCAATTTCCCTGGTTTCAACGAGGCTGCGTACTCTTCCCAAGACGGTCTTAACGACTCGGCTAAATGCACACTGGCCATTTGCGATTGCAGCCTTGGAGTGAAGATTTGTCTCACGAGTCGGTGCATCTCCGTCGCCAAGAGGATAGACCATTCGATGTGCTCCGATATGAGACAGACGAATTGTTGTTGTTTCTGTTGTTGCTGCTGCTCTCCTTGTGCAGATGGCGCTTCTTGAACCACTTTCTGAACCGCTTGCGCGCTACCACCCGGCAAACACCGTCGCATACACCGTTCAAGCAACTGCATGTCGTGAAAGAGATCCCAGTGCACGTTCGAGAGCTGCTCCTGCTCTTGCTGCTGCGCCACGAACGATTCTGGAGTGGCTAAATTTGCTACCAGCGGTAATACTTGTCCAGTTTCCACGCTGTACCACCTATTTTTCACCGGCGTTAACAACCAATCGAGCACTTGCGTCACTCGTTCCGGACCGCTCGGTGTCGCCACGGCTAATAAAGCTTCTGCTAAAGTGCCTCTCTCCGCGCCGGTTAAATTGTTCGTCGAGCGGAGACTTTCGACTTGTTCCGCCAACGGTTCCAAGTGCGGGTTGAGCGCCTATTTGTTACGAAGATGAATGCGAGAACGAAAGCGCGTCAGTATAATGGTGTCGATGTTTTGTAAAGGAGAAGAAGGAAAAGAAAAAATGTAGCGCTTCCTCCGATGCAAAATTTCAACCTCTTCTTAAATAAATTGAAACATCAAAAAGGAAAACGCTTTCGATCTCTCGTCTTTGCATGGCTCCACCGCGGTTATGCTACGCGCGACAAAGTTCTAAGAAGACGATTTAAAAGCGAAAGAAGAGAAAAGGAGAGATGCCACAAACAAACAAACAAACAAACAAAAATACGTACCTCTGGCACAGTCGCGCAAATATTCAACATCGCCGAACAAATCTTCTGTCTCGCCAGTTGCGTGCTTTTCACACGAGATTTACCTCGAACCGGAGGCGCGGAAACGTCCTCTGCCGAAAGTGTACCAAGCAAATCGAACAAGTTCTTAACCAACAGAGGCGGCAAGTTCGGTCGCACCAAACCGATGCGTCCAAAACACTCTAACATCTTCGCATATTGCGCTAAACTTTGCGGGCCTAATCTGATCCCACCGCTTTGAGAAGATTGATCTGTCAACACAAGCGCTTTCATGACTAAGCTTTCTATTTCTATCGCCGCGCTCGATGCTTGCTGCTCTTCGATGGGCAAAACGAGCATGACGCACTCCGTGAACGATGCTACACCTTCTAAAATACACGCTTTGCCTTCATCTCCTGAGTATCCTCCTCCGTCTGCCGCCGTTGATACGCTCTTCAACCATTCTAAAGCTCCATCGACGATCTCTAACAACTTCCTCGACGCACTTTGCGGGTCCAGATTCGCGCACAATTTAATAACTTCCATCACTTTCGCGCGGTCAGTAATCCATTGCATTTTCAACTCCTCGAACGTTTCAAACGCATCTTCCCACTGTTCTCTTTCATTGGTGATGTTCGTGCCAGTCGGATCCATGCCGCCAGCTAAACCACCACCAGCGCGAAGCCAAGAGACGCAATATTCGAGCAAAGCTGGGACGGCACCTGGCGGGAGGATTTTTAAGGCAGCTAAAGTTGTCGGTGATGACGACGACGCCGGTTTCATAGACGAAGTAGTCGTCGCGTGTCCTTTCTTCGGCACGGTTGCCCCGTTCGCGCGCAACAATGCCGTCCACGCGCATAACACCGTCTCCAATGACTTCAAGTTGGGAATCCGAACTAACATGGCTAACCGTTCCAGCAAAGCGACGACCAACTCTAGTTGTTGTTGTTGCTTTTGCTGTTGCTCTCCTTGACTTAACATTTGCAAAACTTGCACCGACGCCGCTTGACACGCCAAATCGGTGCACTGTTCGTACACGTCCGCGTTGTCCAAAGCGTTGTATTCTTGTGCTAAAACAGTATCTATATGTGTTGTTACCGCGCAAACGCACGAAGAAATTGCCATAAAAACAACCGCACGATCGTCTTGAGGAACATCATCCGGTAACGGTTTGCGAGCGAGAACGTGTTTGATTGCTGATGCCGCCGGCGCCCGGCATGCGGATTCATTGGTGTTGCTCTGTTGCGTAAAAATAACGAAAAGAGAAGAAATAATCGCATCAGTACATCCCGCAAAGACATACACACACACACGCACACACACGAAGAGAGAGGGAGAAAGAGATGCGTGCGGGAGCAATAAAAACGGTTGCCTCGAGCATGTATGTTTTTGTAAAAATATCCTCACGATGGATGTTCGGATGGTTGATCCAAAAAATGCGTATCATCATCGGCATAAAAGAGCAAAGAGAGAACAAAAAAAAAACGCACCAACAAAGCCATGCAACAGACATCCACCAATCCACTCCTGACCAGAGGCACCAATGGCGCCCACTCCGCGTATACGCTGACTGCCTCTAAAACCGCCAAAGCGCAATTTTCAGACGCTTTCTGCATCTCCGGCGACGTGTTGTTACTATTACTATTATTATTGTTATTATTGTTCGTACTAAAATGTTTCTCCCAAGCCTCTCGCATCGCACCCGTCACCTCTCCAATCGTTTGTGTCATTCCACCCAGTAAATCTCTCACCTTATCTGCAAACACCTCGTCTGAGTGTAAAGCGACGTCCTCCGCCACGTACTTCGCGATAATCGCCCCTAACTCGCACTCGTACGCATCCACCGATCGCAGCATCCTCGCGACGGTTTCGCTAAACGCGATCCACGCCACCGAGCCTTCTCGTTTGATAAACTCCGCCGTAATTTGCGCGACTTTCGACTTCAACGGGTACGGTTCTCGCGCTCCGTTTCGTGCGGTTAACTGCAGTTCGTTCGAGATGATGTTCATGAATTCATTCTTCAACGCAAACGCCGCGTCTTCTTCTCCCCGCGCCGGCGTCGTCTCCGCCGCCGACAAAAGCCTTTGTAAAATCGAGTACCCGAAGTGTCTCTTTTCGATCGATTCGTTCTCTTCGTCTCCCCCTCGTTCGATGAGTTTCTTCGCGATTGCAACGGACGAGCGAACATCATCGAGCGTCCATCCTTCCCGCGTCGTCATATTCGTTAAATCTTCAAGCGCACGAGACAACGCTCGCATGCGCGCTTCCTCCTCCGCCGCCGCCGTTGTGTTCTTCTCTCCTCCTCCGCCGTCGTCTCCCACGCGGCGGCGGCGGCGAAACTGTCGGGACAGTTCCGCGTACGCCTTCTCGGGGTCGCGCGACACAAAAGAAGACGTCGTCGTCGTCGTCGTCAAAGTCGCATCGGTACAAAGAGTGTTCGGGGACGACATCGTCATCGAAAACCCGCGTTCTTCTTCTTCTTCTTCTTCTTCTTCTTCCTCCTCCTTTCAACAACAAAGAGGAAAACAACGAATAATACTACTACTAACAACAACAACAACACCAACAACAACACCAACGATAAAATCTTCGACGACGGAACGGTGCGTAGGTCGGTCGTCGTCGCGCGGTCATGAGTTCGTTGGTGTTGTTGTTTGGTCGGATTTTTTTTTTTTTTTACATTTTTTTTTTTTGAGAGAGAGTTGTTTAGGGTATCATTGTATCAATTGTAACCCTAAACTACTCCTTTCCCTCGTCGAGAAGAAGAAGAAGAAGAAGAAGAAGAAGAAGAAGAAGAAACACACGCGCCGACGACACGTTTAACAGGCCTCCTCCTCCTCCTTCCGTTTTTCATCAAAGTCGACACTCTGCAAAAAGCGCGCGGTATACGGAAAGAAGAAGAAAGAAGCTTAAAAAGAGTCTCACATCGTTTCATTTCTCCATTATATCCATAATAAAAAGACATCATCATCATGACGTTCCCGACGGCGGCAGCTTTGATGCACACAACGCAGCGCCTCCTCTCTTCTTCTCTCTCTTTCCGGAACAACAACAACTGTGGCTCGAGCATCATCGATTTCGCCGCTCGGAAAAAGAGCTCAACGACAACAACAAAAGGAATATGCCGCGATGAAAGACGACAAAACCCGACGACGAGAGCAGCGCTTTTAGGAGTACAGTCGCCATCGTCGAGAAGAAGAAGAAGAAGAACGGACGTTCGGACGTTGGCCAAGAAGAAGAAAGCGCCTTTGGGAACGACCCAGCAGCAAAAATTCGAGTGGGAACTCGACGACGACGAATTCGTCCCGGCGGGAAAAGCCAAGAAGAACAAAAAAGTGGCCAAGAAGAAAGTGCAAGGAGGAGGAGGAGGAGGAGGAGGACAACAACAACAACCGAAAAGCGAAACAACACCGACACCAACACCACCAAAAGCACAAACGACAGAAACGAAGGACGAAGGTGCGAGCGCGAACGACAATGACCCCGGGACGCCGCCGCCGCCGACGACGACGCCGACGGCGCTCGATTGGGAGAACGAGGACTTCGTTCCGGCAGGGAAAGCGAAGAAGAACAGAAAGAAGAAACAGACGATGACGACGACGACGACGACGACACGCGCGAAAACGACAGCGCCGCCGTCTCCGTCTCCGTCCCCGTCTCCGTCTCCGTCTCCTCCGCGAGATGAAGAAGAAAATGAAGAAAATGAATTCGCGAAGAAGAAGCGATTAGCGCAGGAGAAGAAAGCGGCGCTTCTCGAGGCAAAAAAGAGAGAGTACGAGTTGGCGCAAAAAGAAGCGAAAGAGGTGGCAGAGCAAACGACGATTGCGCGCCGCGCGATGGAAGAAGAGGAGGAGAAAGCGAATGCGGCGGCGGAGGCGGAACGAGCGCAAAAAGAGCAAGAAGAGGCAGAAGCGCGAGCAGCCGAGAAGAAGGACGCCGCCGAAAAGGCGAAAGTGTTAGCGGATGCCGCGAAAGCGAAAGAAGAAGTTGCCGCCGCCGCCACCGCCGCTGCTGCTGCTGCTGCTGCTACCGCCGCTACTACTCCTGCCGCCACCCAAACGACTGACCAAAAAGAAGTGAAACAACCGACAAAGAAACGCAAAGAAGACTACTTGATCCCGGAACATCTCAAAGATATTTTCTCGAACGATAAAAAGAGATCGGTAAAACGCACCGCCGGCGCGGTCACTACCGGTGTCCGAGTTGAAAACATTAAAAAGACATTCACAAACCAAGAAGTGTTATCGGATGTCACTTGGGACTGCAAAAAAGGCGAACGCGTTGGTCTCGTTGGATGGAACGGCGCGGGAAAAACGACACAGCTAAAAATAATCATGGGCGAAATCGAACAGGACGAAGGTGAGGTGTTGTTGGCAAATAACGTGAAAATCGGGTATTTAACGCAAGAATTCGAAGTAAAAGGCTCGAACACGGTGAGGGAGGAATTTTTAGCCTCGTTCGGGGACGAATCGGAAGTTTTGAAAAACCTCGAACGCGTACAAAAAGCGTTAGAGGACAACCCGAGCGCGGAATTGACGCAATTGTTAGTGGATAAATTGAACGAACTGCAACGCCAAGCCGATCGCATGGATTTGTTTAACATGGAAAGATTGATCGATAAAATCATGCCCGAATTAGGCTTCGTTCCGGAAGATAACGATCGATTAGTCTCCTCCTTTTCTGGAGGATGGCAAATGCGCATCTCAGTAGGGAAGATTTTGCTACAAGAACCGGGTTTGTTATTACTCGATGAACCGACCAATCACATCGATTTAAACACCATTCAATGGTTGGAGTCGTATTTAAAAAATGTGGACGTTCCTTTGGTGTGCGTTTCGCACGATCGCGAGTTTCTAGATCAAATCTGTAATAAAATCGTCGAAGTCGAACGCGGCGTCGCCACCTCGTATAGAGGCAACTACTCGGATTATCGAAGAGAAAAGGAAACGAAAGCGATGCAAACGTACGTTGCGTGGGAGAAATGGAATAAAGAAGTCACGAGACAAAGAGAATTAATTCAGAGATTAGCTGGAGGAGGTCAATCCGGACGTGCAACGGCAGCGCAAAAAGCGTTGGATAAGCTCATGGAAAATCCCGTCGTGAAACCGTGGGAAGAAAAGTCGAGACGTTTCAGATTCCCAGATGCCCCGAGATCCTCCCAAATAGTCGCGCAAGTTCGCAGTTTAACCCATGGATACGACGAAAAAACGTTATTCCAAAACGTCAACTTGCAAATCGACCGATCAGAACGCGTCGCCATGATTGGCGATAATGGCTGCGGTAAATCTACCATGATGCGTTTAATTCAAGGCAGAGAGAAACCCAATAACGGCGAAGCGCGTTTAGGTGACAAAGAGTTGTGTAAAGTGAATTATTTTTATCAAAACCAAGCGGAAGATTTAGATGGAGACGTCGGCGTTCTCGAAACCTTAGTGCGAGCTGCGCCGGATGAACCTCTGAACCAACTGAAAGCGTTGCTCGGGCGCATGGCGTTCAACACAAGTTACCACGACCGACCGGTGAGCTACTTATCTGGAGGTGAAAAAGCGCGATTAGCTTTAGCAAAATTTATGGTCACGCCGGCGAACGTCTTATTTTTGGACGAACCGACCAACCATTTGGACATTCCGTCCAAACAAATGCTCGAGGAGGCGTTGCGATCGTTTGAAGGCACTGTTCTCGCCATTTCGCACGATCGATTTTTCTTGAGACAAATAGCCACTCGAGTCTTGGCGTTCGATGAAGGTAAAATTACCGACTACGAAGGCGATTACGCGTATTATTTGAGCAAAAACGATAAAGCTGGAGCGAGAGACGAAATTTTAGCCGCCAAGAAGAAAGAAATTGAAAAGACGCAAATCGTCTCGAAGAGCAAAATGAGCAAAGCGGAAAAAGCGAAATTGAAAAAGGAGAAAGCGAAAGCGTTTGGCTCCGGTAGCGGGAAGGCGAAGGCGAAAAAAAACGCCGGGAGATGGAACTAATTACGTGTTGTTGTTGTTGTTGTTGTTGTTGTTGTTGTTGTACTTATGTATGTAGTACGTATTTAGTAAAAGAAAACCATCTACACAAACTTCACCGAAGAAGTATGCTTGCTTTTTGTTTTTCTTTCTTTATTCTCTACTACTACTACTAGTTGTACCATGGTACTTATTTTAACGACCTGGTAAACTGAACGGCATCTTCTTTCCGTTACCGCAAAAGACACATAAAGGCATTTCGCAGGTTTTCATCACTTTGGACGAGTAGAACTGTTGTTGTGTGGAATGCATTGTCGTTAATCCATCTTCTTCGCCGTCGAGGAGATCTTCGTTCATCGCGTTATCTGGATTCGCGTGCGAGGCTCCGCTGATGGCCACGTCCATCGAATGCGCGTTCGCAATCTTCTTCTTCGGAACATATAAATCTGGGATGGTAATTCCATCTCCTTCCTCGGATGGATAATAGCCAAAATTCTTTTTTGTAGCGATTATTTCGTTCATTTCGGACTCTTTTTTCTCTTCTACCGGGTAATTCTTCCCGTGAACGCTTACAATCAACTGTTTTCTCGCGTCGACGTCTCCTTCGGTACCAGTAGAATGATTAAACGTTTCTCTACAAAACCGAACGATGTCTGCTTTCGTAATCGTATTCACGTGCCCGGCAACGTCTCTCGCTCGGTGAAATTGATACTTTCGATTCTTCAAGTGCGCAAAATACCTCCCGGATTGCTCTCGCAAATTCGCATCTTCGGCTAATAACTCCTCGATTAACGACACGCGTTGTTTGTTGAACTCCTCGTCGACTAAATTTTCAATCACGGACGGAAACGCGTCTAAAAAGCATTTTATCCGTTCCGAGACGAATTTCGGCGCGTGAAACGCACTTTCTACGAGCACATTAAAGCCTAATATTTCGTTCGAGGATTCGAAATACGCGGAAACGACGTATCCTAAACTCTCTTTCGTTCGCAATTGGTCGAATATCTTCTCCGACATCAACTGTTCACAGAGTAAAGCGACGGCTCTGGACGCCGAGTTTGATGGACCAATCTGGTAGTAATGCATAATCGCAGAATTTACTTCGTCTTTATTTACGGCGTTGACGTGGATGGAATGGTTAGTTCCTCGTGGGAAGTTTACGACTCGAGAGAAGATCAACGCTTTTCCGCTGATGTTTTGCGAAGTCATGGCGTTGGCGTTGGCGTTGACCAGCAAACGTTTCAAACTGTCACCGAGTGTAGTCGCCATAGATTCCGTGATATTTCCAACCAATAAACCTTCTACGAATACGTTCTGAAAAAATTTTCGACCGTACTGAATTACGTCTTCGGATGTAACTGTTCTCAAAACGGCAACTTTCTCCTCCAAACTATGCTCTTTCTCGTGTTTCATCAATCTCGAAAGAATCGAGCAGTACGATCTGACTTTAAGAACCATGTTTTGCATGTCTTGCAATGCCGTCTCTTTAACTTTTTGAAACCGGTCTTCTTCACGTATCAAGGATTGATCGGCGGATGCAGCCCTTTGAAAATACGCCAGCGCGAGTTCCGAGATTGCATCCGACCAACCGTCGAATCTGAACGACACGCCGGTGGCTTGTGCCAAGACGTGCACGGAACATTCATTCGCGGCGACGTGGGCAGGATAATAGATATCTTTATTCACAGAATCTTCGAGCATTAAGACAAACATTTTTAAACACATTGTATCGTGAACGCTTTGTTGTTGGTCTTCTTCGATGAGTAAATTCGCGTTGAAGTACATGCTCGCTTTCGGTTGCGTCTTGAACTCGCGGCATCCAAGTTTAGCCCAGAGACGGAGTGTGCCGCACTCGTTATAAATAACTTTTGGCGTGACTTCTAATGTTACATCCCCATCGTTGATATTGTTGCTTCCGTTTACTGCAAGAAGTTTCTCCTCTTCCCCTTCGTTGTTGCTGTTGTTATTATGCATGCGCAAATCTTTCGGAATGAACCTGTTTTTGCTCGGAAATCCAAGTTCGTTTTCAACTCCTTGCATATCTCGAGCGTCCGATGTCGCACCAATATACTTGAAAGACTCAACTTCGTATGGAAACTTTACCCACGGTTCAATTTTAGCCCCATCGTGTCCTTTATAGTCCGAACTCGCTAAAACGACTAAAACGTTTTCCGGCGTGAGCATAGACAACACCTCACGAATCTCATTTTCGTCGTACTTTTGCCAGTACGAGTCGCCAAACAACACGTTTTCTGGACTAAACCGTCGCACGTCGGACACTAATCTTTCGACAAACTCGCACGCGTGTTCGGTTTCTGAATATTCAAATTCAATTTGTGAAATTTGTTGCATTTCCTCGTAAAATCGAGCACCGTCGGAAGGCAAAAGCGTTTCAATTTGGCGTAAATACATAAAGAGGATGAAAAGAATGTCCTCCATTCGTGTCGCGCCTCGTTCGGTTAATTTAATCGATACCGATAACAGCGCCGAAATACTCGTATCATCTAAACCGCCTCGACTCACCCCGGCGCACAACTCCGAACACAAACCTCGTTTACGCAACGCCTCGAAACACGACCCCTCGCCTTCGTGTCCTAATAAAGTTTCAATAAAGTTAACCGATTTCGAGAGATAATTCCGGTTAATCTTCGAAGGCAGTTGAAAGACTAGCGTCAACTGTGTTCCGGTTTTCACTCGAGACGTTTTCACGAACGAAGGGACGAGATGCGTGAATGGCTGGCCGTACGCGTCGCACAAATTCACTTCCTGGATTCGTTCGAATTGGGCGACGTATTGGTCGACGATTTTATTGTTGGTATCCTCATCGTCGTCGTCGTCGTCGTCGTCGTCAACACCACGCGCGACTTTAGTTTTTTCATCTTCTTCTCTGCATAAATCCCGAAACGCATTTTCGCTTAAAACCATCTCTTCCAACTCCTCCAGCTCCTCCGCCCCGCAAACGACCACGCTCATCCTCTTCGCGTGGTAATGCTCCTTAAAATGTCTCTTCAACGCTTTCCTCGCACCATTTTTTTCCTTATACGCTTGCGATTTTGTCAACGACTGTCTGTTCCCCCATCCAAATTTTCTATACGGGTGTCCTTCGACGGCTAAATCTGCCAACAAAAGCTCCATCCTCACTTCGTCGCTATTCACGACTCTCTCAAATTCGCTTTCGATCGCCGTCACTTCGCGTTCGAGCGCTCGTTCGAGAATCAGCGGTTCCGTAAAAAATTTGCTAAAGATTTCCACTCCTTCTCGCAAGCGTTTCGGGTGCACATCGAAGTGGAACACCGTTTTCTCCGCATCCGTGTACGCGTTCTGCGAGCCCCAATTTCTGTTCAACCATTCGTCGAAAAAGTTTTCGCTTTTGTGCGTCTCGGTGCCCATGAACACCATGTGTTCCAAGAAGTGAGATAACCCGTGAAACCCTTCCGGGTCGCTCAGGTACCCGACGTTCACTTCGACCGCACACGCCGCCGTTTTCAACCCCTCTTTCGGGGTGGAGTCGTTTTCGTCTTCTTCTTCTTCTTCTTCTTCTTCTTCTTCTTCTTCTTCTTCTTCAAATGATGATGATGATGATGATGATGATGATGATGAAATTGATGCATCATCCTCGTCGCATCCGTCCTCGTCTCCTCCTCCTCCTAAAAGCGTCCCGTCGCTGACGAGCAAAATCTCCAGCCCGTTCTTCAGCGTCAGGCGTTTGTACCGCCGTTTCCTCTCCTCGTCTGTTTTCGGCGTTCTTATTTCATCGTGTTCGACGACATTATTAATACAGCGTTTGGCGGCTTTCATCTTCGTTGTTGATGATGATGATGATGATGATGATGATGTCGGAGAGAAGACACGTGCGTGACGTTCTGAGGACTTTTTTCTTCGACCTCCTCTCTGGTAGAGACACACACACAAAAAAGAAAAGAGCGGTTTCCGGTTTTCGTGGCGATGCTTTTGGAGGACGGTTGTTGTTCTCTTCGTGTGTGCTCGGAGAGAGAAAGAGAGAGAGAAATGAAAATGGCGAATTGGATCGATGAAAAGCTGCATAAATAACATGACGACGGCCGCTTTTGCCGCCAGGAGTATCATCGCTCGAACGACGACCGGGGTCTCGTCTCGAAAACAAAAGCGAGGAGGACGAGCACTTTTCGTCGTCGCGAACAACACCACGATAAACGGGGACGTAAACGACGCAGAAGAGCGCATCATCCGTCGCTTGAACGAGCAATTTTCCATCGCGAAATCTGTGTCGTTTGAGAAGGAGGATGAAGGAAGAAAGTCTGCACCGTTCGCCTCGCTGACGCACGAGAACGGGAGCTCGGCGAAAGTGTACCTGTTCGGGGCGAACTGCGCGTCCTGGAAGCAACCGTCGGGAGACGAAGTGCTGTTCGTGAGACCAGACGCGAAATGGGACGAGACGGTCCCCATTGCAGGTAAACATTATTTTCTTTGTGCGATTGGTTTTTTATGTCGATTGATTTGATGGCATCAAAATAGGAGGCATCCCGATATGTTTCCCACAATTTGGGATGAACGGTCCGATGTCGCAGCAACACGGGTTCGCGCGAAACATGAGATGGGAAGTCGTGGGGACCTCCGCGGACGTCAATCCGGACGACCCGGAACCGGCGGTTATGTTCTCGCTGAAATCGAATGAAGAGACGAAGAAGATGTGGCCATTTGAGTTTGAATGCACGTACGAAGTGACTTTGAGAAGAGATAAGTTGAAGTGCGAATTTTGCGTGAAGAATTGCGCGAAGGAATTGAAAGATAAGTTGGAGTTTACCGCGGCGTTGCACAGTTACATAGAGGTGGTGGACGCCACAGATTCGGAAAACGTATACGCGACGGGAAATTTGAAAGGCAAATCGTACATGGATAAAGAAATAGACGCGAAGAATCCACCGTTGATGACGTACGATGAAAATAGAGTGACGTTTGGTACGAAATTAGTGGACTCGATATTTTTGAATACGGATCCAGAGGTGCTTTTACACGTCGGTAACGGTGCCGCGGTAAGCGTGGAAAACACGAGCGGGTGGAGAGACCACGTGATTTGGAATCCACACAAAAATATGCCGCAGTGTTATAAACAGTTCGCGTGCGTCGAAAACGCGTGTGCGGTGAAACCGGTGGTTTTACCAGGTGATGGGTACGTCTGGAAGTCGGAGATGAATCTGAGTGTGGTGACTTTATAATCCCGTCTGTTTTTGTAAAACTCGCGGCGCGCTACGTCTAGGTGAAAAAACTATATTACTGTACAGGCGAAGAACTCTTTTGTCTTTCTTTCTAATTTTTCTCTTCTATCATTCAGCATCAAACGTCATCGTTGCACTTGCATTTACTCTTTAAGGAACAACTTTGTCGCTGCCCAACCAACGAACGTTCCAACGGACAAACAGAAGAGCATGTCCTGAGTTTTCGAAAGAAACTCAAAATCTTCCACTAACGTCGCGCGCTTTGACTTCAAATCGCTCAATTTTTTCGTCAATCCATCTTTTTCTTTTTGAATCTTCACGCATTCATCTTCCACGTCGATCAGTTCGCCTAAGGTTTTGTGGTACTCGCGCAAAATGGAGATGTTTTGGAAAATTTTTGAGGATAAAACCAATGTAGTCTCGGAAGAAGAATTTTGAGTATTCGGCGGCGGCGGCGGCGGTATCGTTGACCGCTGCTGCTGCTGTCGACGCAACTCGTCCAACCAAATGGCGTTGCTTCTGGCTTTGCTTCTGATTGTCTTGCACACTTCCGCGAGGCGATCGAAATTTTCGTCTGCGTCCACGAACGGTTCGGTGTTGCGATGAGACATGTACGATTTTTTTGTGAAGAAAGAGAGAGAGGATCTATTTTTGGTTCTCTTTTTCTCCCAACTTCCTCTGTAAACTTCTTACTAAACGCAGCATATCATCATCGCTGGTACCGATTTTTAATCTTACACACTAAAACGGTAATATCGTCCTTCTTACCACCGCTGTATACCATATCAAAATGTTCCGTAGCAGCTAAGCTATACGGCGTCGTTCTCGTTCGATCGTTCGCGTGTTCAAATGCTTTTTGGATTATTTCCTTAGCGCACGCGTCGACTTCTTTCTTATTATTCATAAATGTCTGATTCGAATCTAATGATAACGATGATGATGATGATGATGATGCAGAATTAGACTTTATTCGGTTTTCAATAACCGCTAGTATCTCTTTTTCAGAGACGTTATCCCACAGTCCATCCGTGCCGACGACAATAACGTCGTCGTCTTCTAAGAAGAAGGTGGACAACATCGCGTCCGATGGCTTATCGGTAGCCTTGTGATGACCGAGTTGAAACGGGCGACCGAAATCGTGCTCTTGAGGAGGAGATCGATACGCGATGTATCTCTCTGGTTTCACGCAGTCATTTCCATTTAATGATGACAATAATGAAGCTCCTGAATGTAATCTGGCAACCAGATATCCGCTGTCTCCGATGTTCGCCGCGTTCAACACGCCCAATCGCGGATCTAAAGTGAGCAACACGCACGTAGTAGAGCCTTTCAAATTCTTTTCCGTGACGGCTTGAAACGCTCGTTCAAGCATATATGATGGGTCAGAAGTAGACATTAAATCTTCCGAAGGAGAAGCTCTATCTGACGATGACACCGCCGACGCGTCTGACTTTGATCCACCTATTCTTGAACTACTCAAAAACGTCTTCGCGGCTTCCCTTAATAGCGCTCTAGAATATAAACCAGCATCTACGCCTTTCCATCGCCACATGTACACGCCATCAGCGACGCCTAATGACAACTCGGTGCTGCGCGCGCTCTTATCGTCGTCGTCGTTATTATTATTATTATTGTTGTTGTTGTTGCTTTTCGAGTTACTTTTTGTCTCGACGAAATACGCATCCTCGCCGCCGTACCCAAACGACTTTGACATTTTCGCCCTCGCGCCTTCCTTGATTTTATCTTGGTGAGGAATCGTTGCCGCACCGACGTCAAAGACGAAATCGCCCATTTCTCTTCTCACCTTCATCCTTTGCTCTCGCTCTAGCGCGACTTCAAAGTCATCCTTCACCGTCGTCACCTCTAAATCTCGATTATATGGCGACACCGTATCGTCTGCGTCGGAGGGCCCAAACCAGTCTCGACAGGTAAACTTATACGACTCGTTCGTTTTCTCGCATTTCACACCGATATCTTCTAAAAACCACCCTCTTCCGGTGGACGTGTCTTCCGGAAACAATCTCACCCTCACTCTCCGAATCGGTCCTAAATGTGCCGCCACCGCCACCCGAAACGGCAACGTCGACCCTCTCGTAAACGCGGGCACGTCTCCAGCAGCGTACTCTAAATCAAACGGATACGTGAGTCCATCTTGGCCGATCAAAATCACGTTCACTCTCCCACACGTCCCGGCGCCTCTGCACGCGCCCGTCGTCACATCCAATCGATATATGGCGTTGGCGAACGACGACGTGGCCGCGGAGGTTATGGTCGTCACGGAAGCCGCTAACGGTTCGCCCGTGTTCAGTATATCGCGACCAACTGTTGTTTCGTCGAAGCGAAACGAAGAGAAGAAGGGGAGTAGTTGCATCCGATGTCAGTTTGAGCATAATAAGGAAGTCGTAGAATCGTAGAGTCGTACCTTGATAGTGTCTCTTATATCCAAAATCGGCCGTCGTGAAACTCTCGTCTACGATCGGGTCCGTGTTTTCCCCCCCATCATCATTATTATTATTATTATTATTATTAAAGTCGTCGTCGTCGTCGTCGTCGTCCCGCGCGTCTGCATCGTACTCATCATCTTTTGCATCGATTCTTCCATCAAAGCCATCATCATCATCATCATCATTCTTCCCCGCGAAGCGCAGCGTTGGAGACCACCACCCCGGCGTCGACAAAGGTGGTGTTGCTCTCGTGAAAAACAGTCGTCTCTCCAGCGCAAAGACGGCGGCAGATTCGGCGGTGGCGCGATTGGTGGTGGTGGTGGTGTTTCCGCAATGATGATGACGACGACGACGACGATAATAATACTCCCCAAAGTTCTTCTTTGTTCTCTTCTTCAAAGTCGTCTTCTTCGGGAACGATGATGATGATGATGATGATGATGATGATGTTGAAGCGGACGATGAAAACGGCACACCACGTCTTCCCGTCTCTCCTACACCGCGATGAGAATGCTCGAGGAGGAAGAGGAGGAGGATGCGCGAAGACGAGCACACGCAGCGTTGTCCTTTTTCTTTTTGGGCTTCTTTGGCGGCTTCTTTGGCGGCGGCGTTGGCCCGTGTTGCCGCTCGCAAAGCAGAGGTCCTCGACCTTGGCAGCATTCGCATCAAAAAGTGTCACTTTTGTGACAAAACTTCATTGTAACAGGAATCGATGCGTCACATTTGTGTAACGGTCTTTGCTTAGGGTTTAGGGTTTTTTGTTATGGGACAAAAATTCTATAACGACTTTTTCTTCTCTCAAGATTGGACTTCAAAAACGTTTTTGTTGACGCGCGCGCGCGCGATGACGATGACGATGATGTCCTCGACGAGTGGAGGAGGAGGTGGCACGACCACCACCACCAACACCACCACCAACAACGCGCAACAACCTCGAAAACGGGACGAGTTGCGGGAACTCTCGCAGACGCTGAAGAAATACGCCGGACAATCCGGATCCGATGCCTCGTCGAAAATGCGATTGGAAGAGGAACGGCGACTCGTCTTCCAAAGGTAATTTTTTTCTTTTCTCGAGCGTGTTATTCGGCGAAGAAGAAGAAGAAGAAGAAGAAGAAGAAGAAGAAGAAGAAGAGAGTGGGAGGGCGTTGTTTTTTGGTGTCTTCTTTCGCGTCGACGCGCGATGGGCCTCGCGCCGCGCTGACCTTGTTCTTTTTTGAATGCTTTCTTTTCATCATCATCTTTGTCTCGAGTGATGCACAGATTGATACAAGCGTTGACGCTGAACATAGATTTGTCCTCTCTCTTCGCGGATGTGCTGATGAACGCGGCGACGAGCGACGTCGCGACGAAAAAAATGTTGTACCATTACATCGGCGTGTATTCGGATAAAGGGAAAGAGAGCGAAGAGTTGACGATGATGACGATCAACACGTTGCAAAAGGATACGAAACACGAGGATCCGACGATTCGAGGGTTGGCGATTCGGTCGATGACGAGTTTGAGGAGTAAACGTTTGATTGAATATTTGATCGAGTGCGTGAAAGAAGGGTTGAGAGACGAGCATCCGTACGCGAGAAAAGCTGCGTGTCTCGGATGTTTGAAAGTGTATCGGTTGTGCTGCTCTTCTTCTTCTTCTTCTTCGTCCGAAGACGACGTGAATACCTTCAACGATTCTGGAATATTAGCAACTGTTGAAAAACTCTTACTCGAAGACCGCGACGCCAACGTTGTCGCCAACGCTTTAGTGACAATCGTTGAAATCTTTGGCGAATCCGACGCGCGGTTACAAAATGCAGCTTTACTCACCGCTTTGACAAACAAAATCCGCGATTTTGGCGAGTTATCGCAACATTTGGTCTTGAAGCTGACCTATAATTACGCCGTCTTGGCAAACGGCGCGAACAATAGCAAACGAATACCGTCATTACCAGACGACGTGAAGTACCAGTGGATGAACAGTCTCGAATCGAGGATATCCTCGCCGAACACGTCCATCGCGTTAGCCACCTCCCGAATCTTTCTAGAACTGACGAAAAACGACCCGTTAACGCACCAGCGAGTGTACGAACGAATAAAACCATCTCTGTTAACGTTAGCCACCGCGCAAACGAGCGGCATCGAAACATCCGCCGTCGTCTGGGCGCACTTGAAACTCCTTGCCTATCGTGCACCGATTGCGTTCGTGACCGATTACAAATCTTTCTACGTGCGCGTCAACGCGGATTCGTTCGAAATTAAGAGGTGCAAATTGAGAACGTTATCTTTAATTACCGACGCGCAAAATTGCGTGAATATCGTCGAGGAATTGTTCGAATACGTCAATGACGTGCAAGACGAACAGTTTGCGAGATTGGCGATGAAAGCCATAGGTCGCGTGGCGAGGAAAAAGAAAGAGAGTTTTGCGATGATGAACGCAGAGAAGAGGTTGATGGTGACGAAGAAAATATGCGAATTGTTCTTGGAAACGAGTGTGCCAAGCGTGAAAGCAGATAGTTTAATCGAAATTGGTTTGTGTTTACGACAATGCTCGAGTAATGAAGAAGACGACGAAGACGAAGAAGAATCGAAAGAGTGTCGATCCATCTGCTGTAGAGCTGTTGAAAGCGCATTAGAATCAGTGCAATTTTCCGTGCCGGATATGTTCTCTCCGACGACGGTTGTTTCAAACGCGACGACCAAATCCATAACGAGAGCTCGATCGATGTTGTTGTGGCTCCTGGGCGAATTCGGCGCTTCTGGTTTCATCGAAGGCGCGCCGTACGCGTTGGAATCTTCGATTGAAAATTTGCCAGAGGAATTGTACCCAACGATTCGAACAGAAACGTTCTTTGCATCGTTAAAATTGTTCTGCAAACGCGCGCCGGAAATGAGGAAGGCGTTTGAAACGTGTTTGAAGTGGTGCGCGACGGAAGATTCAGATCCGTCTGCGCGCGCAACGGTGAACGTGTACGGAAGCTTGATGTGTTCTTCATCGTCCAGTAGTAAGATTGCGAGCGATTTACTTTTAGCCCGTAAATCGCCATCGGTTCAATTCAGCGAAGAGTTGGAAGAGCAAGAACGATTCGAACGTTTATTTGAAGAGATGGACACGCTGGCGATTACATACGAGCTCGAAGAGAAGAAATTTATCGATGGTAGGAATAATAGTAGTAGTACAGAGAAGACAGAAGAAGAGGAAGAAGATGTCAATGAACAACGACAACAGCAACTGGATCAAGAGACGTCTCTGTTGCAGTTCGACGACTTTGAAGCGGACGATGAAGAGATCGCTGCCGCGACAACATCATCGCTCAGTTCAAATCCGTTTCTAGATCCCAGTCAATTTCAGCTCAATTGGCAACTCTTTCCGGAAGTCGCGAAGAAGCAATCCGTTATATTTTCTCCATCACTCGGGGTTTTAATGGTACAGTCGACGTCGTCGTTTATCGACCGATTGAAATCGAACGGCTTCGCTACGGCGGCATCCGGTGGGGACGCGACACAGATGAAATTTTACGTCTACGCGCAAACGATGATGTCGTCAAAATGGTATTTGATTGAATTTATCGCGGAAGTTAGCGCGAATAAGTGCGATTGGACGATGAAAAGTGATTCGTTGGATCAATTGGAGGTAGATTCGGTTGCGTCTCTGTTCAATTCTATGCTCTCGTCTGTATAGTTTACACCTTAGTTCACAAGTTTCAATTTCAAATGCTCTCGCAAACGCTCTAATCGGACTTCGCCTTCGCTCTTGGAACACATTAACGTCAAAGTAACGTCGTCGTCGTCGTCGTCGTTGCTTTTACCATCTGAACGCTTCTTCTTAGATGGTGGAAACCAACACGCGATGGTCACCGGACTAATCGCCGCGATTTCTTCTTCCTCTAATTTCCTTTTATTCCCAGATCCAGAGCTCTTCCCACGCACGGCTAAAATGACGCAGCCTCGTTCACATTCGTTCAAGACTTTTTTCTTCGTTTTGCCGTCGATACACAGCGATGCGTTTGGTTTTGATGTTATCGATTGTTTTTTTTGTTGTCGTGCTAACATATTCTCTAACTCTTTCGGCGACACGCGGACGACTTGCTTCGAGATGCAATCTTGGAATAGTTCGCATCCTTTTTGCGTGAAGCGGAACTCGCAATTGCTCTCGTCGGATTGACTTTTGAGTATTCCTTTGTGTACTGGTTGTCGCTCAAACGCGCACAAACCGCACGCAAGGATTCGAAGTTTTTGTTCTTGATTATTTCGATTACACTTATCGAGAATCGATTTCGCGCCTTTAGAGAGGCAATAAATTCGTTTCGGCACGCTGTCGGTCTTGTTTCTCGTAATCATCTCCATCCCTCCGCTCTCTTCTTTCTTCCTCACGTCAAATCCGTATTTTGTTTTTATCCTTTTTATTACCGCTTTGAATTCCTTATCATCTGTGCCCACGCTAAATACCGGCGCAATCTTTGCCTTCGTCCACTTTTTAGTGTCCGCGTTTGTCGTTCTAGATAACTTTTGTTCCTCTTTTGCGTCGAGAGCAATCATTTCCATCGGTAGCGGTTTCACTTTTTCGAAGACGGCAACGAAGAAGCCGCCGGTGTCGTTTAAATCTGGGTGAATGCGGAAGCATCGCTCGAGATTGTGTGCAAGATTCGTAGTTTTAGACGCAAACATGCTCTTCTTAATCTTCGTACTTCGCGTTTGGTTGTCTTTAGCATACGAGTCGTACGTATCGTACCATTTTCCAGTTTTCAAATCTTGGACGGACCATTCGGTCAAACCGGGCAATCGTTTCAAACCTGGCAGCATTTTCGAGCAATCGACCAATCGAATCGCGCCCTGGCTTCTCTTCAACAGTTCGACGACGACGGCTTCGTTTTCGAGAGGGTTCAAAGAGCACGTGCTATATACGAGTCTTCCGCCTCCGTCGTGTTTCAATAACCTCAACGCTCGCGTCACGACGTTTACTTGAATCGAGTGTAACTCTACGCCGCTTGAATTCGACCATTTTTTCCATAAATCCGTGCTTTTCCGTAACGTTCCGTCTCCAGAACACGGCACGTCGCATAATATTCGGTCAAACGTATTTTCCAATTCTAAAGGTAGAGTTTGAGCGTCGTGGTTGATGACAAGTAAATTCTTCGCCGCGGCTTCGAGTCGATAACATCGATGCGTGAGTAAATTTGCGCGTTGTAAAGAGGCATCGTTCGCGACGACCGCACCAGACGCGTGCTTGTCGAGCATGACTTCTAATATTTGCGACGTTTTACTCCCGGGAGATGCGCAAGAGTCGAGGACGAGGTGGTGCGGTTGCGCGTCTAAGAGTTTCACCGGTATCATCGAGACGAGTTCTTGCCTGCACATCAAAACGTATTATTACGAGAAAACGTGAATGCGTAAGTGGTGTACGCGACGCCGCCCGCTTTTTTGTGATGTCGACGCAATTCGAGAACGAACAAACAGTAGAGTATTAAACGCATGTACCACATACCTGCTCAAATCGCCTCCTTCGTTCATTCTCACCAAAAATTGGTGCACATCCGGATGCTTCGTTTTCACATCCTCGTCGTTGACTCGTATTCCATCGAGTTGGTACGTTCTCGCATCGTCTAAGAACCCAATCTGCGTGCATCGCAAAACGCCTCTCTTCTTCTTCCCGGCTTCGTCCTCCAGGAGTCGTTTCAACGCGTGCGCAGACGCGCTTTCGTGGCCGTTTCGCGTGAGTCGAAACGTTAAAGGTAACGGGTTTCGTAACGTTTGGAGGACCGACTGGAACGTGCTGTCGCCAAGCTGATGGCGGTAATAGGCTTCAAAGTGCGCGTTCGAGAGCGACGACGACGACGACGACATCGCTTCGCTTCAAAGCGCGTTCGAAGTAAATGAAATGCACAGATTTTTTTGGCGGCTTCAAAGACGAGACAAATCCGAATTAGTACTAGGTATTCAAAATTTTATATATATGCTTTTCAAATCTTCTACCCCGTGCTCTCTATCGCGTTCGCTGCTCGCTCTTTCTTTCTTTCTTTCTTTCTTTTTTCTGTCTTTCTATCTGCTCTCTATTGACTACGTGCCGTGCACCGCATGCGCGCGTGTGGAACTAAGAACCAAACCTTTGAAAGGACCGTAAATACTCCCGCAAAATCTTTCGATGGACGGCGTCCTCCGTCATCCTCTCGATTGACTCTACGTGTGCCAATTCGCACTTGGAGAGTAAAAAGCCCGGGAATTTACCGACCGAGAAAACTTGGCTCACTGAAACGAGAAGTTCTGGCGTTGGGAGTTGGTTTTCGAGGAAATTGACTTTCAATTCCTGTTCGATTAACGCGACCGTTTTTGGCTTTGGCGGTTCTAAAGACGACGATTTCGAACCCTTTGAAGAGGGCAAAAGCGAGGATAAAAACGTCTCCTTCTCTTCGTTCGTCCTCGACATTTTTCGTCGTCGTTGTTTCAACGATTTCGTGAAACCAGAGAGGATGTCGTATCCCGTCGACGAAGTCAGCACGATGATATCCATCGGTTTGTCGTCGTCGTCGTCGTCGTCGTTCGTCTTCTTCTTTGACGCCGCCGTCGTCCTCCTCCTCCTCCTCGCGGTGGTTCTTCTCAGACGTGCAGATGATGATGATAGCGACACCGACGACGACCGCCACCACCGCGCGAGCCATCCATCGTTTTGTCCATTCGCCCAATCTTCCTCGACGACGTCTTCACCGGTGTCCAAAAAGTACTCTCCAATCGCCTCCGTTTTCCCCGGCGGCGTCTCCTTCGAATACAGTTTCACTCGAACGGTCCTTCCTCTTCTTCTCCTCTCGCTCCTCTTTTTGCTTCGTATTGTTCGATTTTCCTTCTCCGCCCATATCTCCATCACCTCATTCGCGTATCGTCGCGCGCTTCGTTCGCACTCGATATCGAAATAGAGTACCACGGACGCGCACTTCGCCCGCGTCGCCCAGAACTCGATGGCCTTTTGAAGCGCTTCTTTCACTTTGACGCCCGATGATGATGATGATGATGATGATGATGTCTCTTTCTGATGATGAGGACGTACTAAAACGTCCGCCCCGAGTGCGAACCCGACGCATTTTGGCCCTCGCGAGGGGCGCGTGCCTTTCTTCGTCGTCGTCATCTCGTCGTTTACGTCGTCGTCGTCGTCGTCTTCCAA
>VIAS01000022.1:0-25158 GCA_009618075.1 Bathycoccus sp. SAG1 | reverse complement strand
CCCCCAAAAAAAAAAAAAAAACCAAAAAAAAAAAAAAAAGACACATTAGTTTAGGGTTTTATGGAGACTTATGTGGAAAAAAAGCGCACACACACAAAAAAAAAATTCTCTCTTTTTTCGATGGAAAAACCAATCACTCCTCCAAAAGAAAAGAGAGAGAGAAAAAAAAAAAGAAACACAAAAAACGCGAGAGAGAAAAGAGAAAAAAGAGAAAAGAGAAAAAAGAGAAGAGAAAAAAAGAAGACTCTCTCGAGTTTTTGTTTGTGTGCTTTAAAGTGTACTTCTTTCTTTCTTTCTTTCTTTCTTTCTTTCTTTCTTTGCTGCGACGACTCAGACGACTATGTTGAAGACGACGACGACCATCTGTGCTGCTGCTGCGCATCATCAAAATCGCCAAAGGGTGGTGTCGTGGCGTTGGAAGAAGACGACGAAGAAGAAACAACAACCACCCAAAACAACCGCTTTTTTCGTTTTGGATGCGTCTTTGAAGTCTTTTCCGTTGTGGTCTCTGAGCGATGATGATGATGATGATTGTGCGACGCCGAGAAGAAGAAGAAGAAGAAGAAGAAAAAGATGCGGCGAGCGGCGGCGGGCGGTACGCGCGCACTCGGGAACGGAGTCGTCGTCGTCGTCGGCGAGAGCAGCGACGGAAGAAGAGAGCGTGCGGAAAGCAGTCGCGTCGAGAGTGTCGAAAGCGAAGGAGAAAGCGATGGAACTCGCGACGAGAGAAAAAATGGCACGAGGAGGAGGAAAAGAAGGCGAGGAGGAAAAAGCGAAAGAAACGGCGGCGGAGACGGCGAAGGAAAACGTGGACGACGACATCTCGGGAGAATGGAATGGAATGGATGGTACCACCGATGGAGTCACCGGTGCTCCGAGGAGTAGCAATAGGAGTAATAGGAGTAGCGGCGGTACTTTCGAACGCGCCGCCGACGACGACGAGCGAGTAAAAGCGATCGAAGCGGAACTCTTGGAAAAGGAGGAAAACGTAAAACTGTTAGACGCGAAAGTCGAAGAGATGGAGACGGAAATGCAGAAAAGGAGCGAGGAATTGAGCGCAATGCACAGAGAGGTCAGCGAGAAGGAGAAAAAAATGCGCGAAGAGATGAACGCTCGCGAGGAGAAGGAGAACGAGGCATTTCTCGTGCTCGAGAGAGGGTTTCAGTTAGAGATGGACAGTTTGAAGAAAGAGATTGAAAGTTCGAAAAAAGACGCGGATATTGCGAGAGCGGAAGCAGAGGAAACGAGAACAGAATTAGAGACGGAGATTGAACGAGAGAAAGAGGCGAACGAAACGTTAAGAAAGGACATCGAAAACTTAAAAATGAAACAAATGGAGGCGGACGCGTCCGGAGACATGGAGAAGAAGATGCGCGAAAACGCGCAATTGACGGCGGAAATCAATGTTTTAAAGGATAAAGTGAGTCAAATGGTGGCGCTAGAGTCCGAAGTGACGCGATTAAAAGAAAAGCAGGCCTTAAACGAGTCTTTAGAGAATGAGATTGAACAATTGCGCGCGGAAATGGCCAAAAATACACTCAACGATGAAGACGCCGTAATCGAGGAATTATCTGCGCTCGATGACGAAAACGCGTCCTTGAAAAAGGAAATCGGGACTTTAAAATTAAAGCTGGAAACCGCGCAAGAATCGTTAGAAACAACCAAGGCGACATTCGACGTGTTCAAAGCGACGACCGAGCAGTTCGATTTAGAGACAAGAGAACTCATGGACGAACGCGAAACGCTGTTGAAGAAAATCATCGAGTTGGAACGCGTGCTCGAGGAGTCAATCGAAGAGCAGAAGACGTTGCAACAGGCACTCGCGGGCGAGCAGGAAAAGAATAATAAATTGTTGATATCATCACAAAAAGAAACAGCAACAGTAGCAACATCAGCCACAGTCTCGGCATCATCACAACCTCCGATGACGAGAGGTGTCGTCATCAACGACGATGAAACAGAGTTGCGTCGCCAAGGCGTCCCGGTAGGGGATGAATTAGACTCCTTAGCGAATGACGCCGGCGAACGCGCGTATCAAAAGCTCTACGATCACCACGCGGAAGCGATGATGATAGAAGCTGTTCGAATAGTCGACGCGCGAACGACCGCGAAAGATTCCGGCAAGGTGTTTGACAACGCGTTTGAGAGCGTTCGAAACGTGTATGCGTGCGTTTCGAGACCCCTAGCCGGGTCAAAAGTGATCATTTTGTATAACCGAAAACAGTTACTCCCGAACGATAACTCGAGCTTGGAAGAGGTAAAATCCATGTTTGCGATGATTGGATACAACGGCTGGAGTCTTCAGCACGCCATCAAAGTGGATTTACAGCCGATGAAAAACGACCACTCTCCCCTCGCCAATCACGACCAAGAAAAGTGCGACTGGTGGAAATTCGAGTTGGATATTCCGAGCGAAGCGTTGGTGATCGATTTCGTCGTTGGTGATTCAAAAGGCAACTTTGATAACAACAATGGGAAAGATTATCACATCGAAACAGCGGCAGAAACGGACGGAATCGTGGAAGATAACTCGAGAGAGGCGCAAATCGACCGCGAGTACAAACTGTTAGCAGAGAAGAGGAGAGAGAAAAACGAGGAAGACTTGACGTTTGTGCGGAAATGTGCGGAAAATGCGGTGAGAGCCAAGGCAGCTTTGCTGGCGAAGAAAGCTATATCTTCTATTCGAGGCGAGTTTCGCGTTCACACGGATCCTTTGCGACCTAAAGCTGGCGAGAAGGTGACAATTAGGTATCGACCGGATGGCGGGCCTTTGACGTTCGCTCGAGCCATTTACGTAGATATAAACTTCAATCGCGTGAAAAACCACCCATGTAAGATGGAAAAAGTAGATATGCGCGCGGGAATAAACGGTGGTGTTTTAGAAACAACCATCGATGTGCCTCTCGATGCACACGTCGTTGATTTTTTGTTTAAAGATAACGGCATTTTCGTGGATGATAACGAAGGCGTGGAGTACCATTGCGACGTTATTGGCGCTTCGGGTGTAGCGCCGACGTTACATATAGCACATCTAGCGGTTGAAATGGCACCCATTGCAAAAGTTGGAGGGTTAGGAGACGTCGTCACTGCTTTGTCGAGAGCGGTCCAAGAACAAGGCCATCACGTGGACGTGTACGTGCCAAAGTACGATTGCATGAATTACAAAGAAATAGAAGGGCTGCGTAAAGTCGATCAATTCCATTACGGCAACGACGTCGTCAACATCTATCAAGGTTTCGTCGAAGGTGTCCAGGTGACATTTATTGATCCAGAATGCGGCCACTTCCGGGTCGGGTGCATATACGGCCGAGGCGATGACCACATTAGATTCGGGTACTTCTCCGATGCGTGTGTCGCGTATATGAAACACGCAAACTGTTTCCCAGACGTCATACACGTTCACGATTGGCAAACTGCGCCTGCAATATGGAGCCCGGATAGACCAGAAACCACCGCAACGGCACTAACTATACACAATTTACAGTTCGGTCAAGATCTCATTCGCCGCGCGATGATCGAGTGCACGTTTGCCACAACCGTCTCCCCAACCTACGCCGAGGAAATCAAACACCATCCATCAATTAATGTCATTCAGGAAAGAGAACCGGGAAAATTCAAAGGTATTCGCAACGGTATCGATAATGACATTTGGGATCCGTATAATGACGAATTCTTACCACTACGATACGACTGGCAAACCTGTAAAGAAGGCAAACGCGAAGCGAAACTCGAACTGCTCAAACGTATGCGCATGGACGCGACTGATTTCGAGTCCAAACCTATCGTAGCGTGCGTGACGCGTTTAACCGAGCAAAAAGGCGTTCATTTGATTAAAAGGGCCTGTCGATACGCGCTCGAAAAGGGTGCCTACTTCGTCCTTCTCGGCTCTGCCCCAGACGATCGCATCGCTCACGATTTCGCCAACCTCGCCAACGAGATGAAATCCCAACACCCGGGTCATGGCGGTTTCTTCTTCTCCTACGACGAGCCATTATCACACCTCATTTATGCTGGCGCCGACATATTCTGTGTCCCTTCCATGTTCGAACCATGCGGCTTAACGCAAATGATTGCCATGCGTTACGGCGCCGTACCTTTAGTCCGCCGAACCGGCGGTCTACGAGACACGGTCTTCGACGTCCAACTCGACCCAGCTCGAGCCGCCTCCCACGGCAAATCTTGCAACGGTTACAATTTTGACGGTGAGCACGAACAAGACATAGAATACGCGCTCAACCGCGCTTTGGGCGATTATTTCGATCGCGATAAATGGAATCAGATGGACCTCCCGTCCGCCGGCATGCGTCAAGACTGGTCGTGGACCTCGCCGAGCGAACGGTACGTCGATCTCTATTGGAACGCCAGAAGTAGAGTCAATAGACAGTAGTAACGCGACGACCACGAGTTGTGTTTTCTTTTTTTTCTGTCTGTCCATGCGCATATCCTCCTCTTCCTCCTCCGCCGCCGTTCTTTTTCTTTTTGTTTGACTCGTGTAGTGTGGTACTTTTGAGATTCGTTTCGCTCTCCCATCGTATCATTCTCTCTATTTTTACGAGAGAGTTTCTTTCGGCCTTTGTTGGGAAAAAGAGGGAGGGGGGTGCCTTTCTCTTGGTCCTCATTTTTTTTCTGTGCGCGACGCAACGTGTCATGCCGCTCATATACGCGTTCGTCGCCGCGACGCGCAATGATCGCACCAAGACCATTTTGGCGGAGTACACCGCGTATTCCGGGAACTTTTCTACCATCGCCACGCAGGTGCGTCGTCGTTTTTGTCGCGTCAACGTCTCTCCATCGTCTCGTTTGAATTTTTTCTTTCCGTCGAACAACGGACACGAAAAAAGAGCGTGCGCGCTCCCGTCGTCGTCGTCGTCTCGCATCGTCCGCTCACCTCTCGCACCACCTCTCGAACGATCCAACGAAACAACACCAGGCGTTAGAGAAAGTCCCGCAATCCGACTCGGCCAAGTTCACGTACAACGCGGACAAACACACGTTTAATTACTTGGTGGATTCTGGGTTCACCTACCTGGTCGTCGCGGACGACGCGTGCGGTCGACAGCTGCCGTTTCAGTTCTTAGAGAAAGTGAAAGGAATCTTCGCGCAAAAATTCGCGGGGTCGGTTGGAGAGAACGCGAACGCGCACAGTTTGGACAGAACGTTCGGCCCAACGTTGAAGAAAGAGATGGAAGAAACGATGGCATTGGAACAGTTGAGCGGCGGCGGCGGCGGCGGCGCGCAGAACGGCGCCGTCGGGAATACGAAAGTCGCTTCGGTGCAGCAACAAGTCAGCGAGGTAAAGGAAATCATGATGGATAACATCGAGAAGGTTTTGGATCGAGGAGAAAAGATCGAGGTTCTGGTAGATAAGACGGAGGCGTTGAGGTTCCAGGCGGATAATTTCCACAAGCAAGGGAGAGCGTTGAGGAATCGCATGTGGTGGAATAATTTGAAGATGAAGTTGATATTGCTGACTTTCGTCATCGGCGTCGGGATTATTATTTTTTGCGTGTTTTGTTTCGGAGGGGAGAAGAATTGCACGGCAAAGAAGAAGAAGAGCAGCGAGGAAGTGGCGAGAAGGTTGGCGAGGAGGCTTTTGTTCTTGGTTACCGGAGTTGAAGGCGAGGATGTTGATGGGAATGTGGAGATGGAGAGTAATAGAGGAGGAGCGATTTTCTTGGAAAATGGAAATTAGGGAGAGAACGCGCACCTGATCGATTCTTGTAAAACACGATTTGTTGTTTGTACATAAAAATACATACCAGTACGCAATACACATGTATCTATCTAATAATTTTGCACTAAAACCGTCCATCTTTTCACTGCTTCGACGGTTGCGGACTCACCAACGGTTTCTTCCCGAGAAGCGCCTTTTCCAATTTCTCGTATCGAGTGTAATCGAAGGCCCTCCTGGCCGCTTCGACAATGCTTGCATGCCACAACTCGAATCGAAAGGCCACTCTCCCATCACGCGCTCTGCAGTTCGCGGCCAATGGTTGTCCGTCGACTAATTTAAATAATTTGAACTGTGCGATACCTAAATCGCAAATGTACTTTGAAAAGTCAATCTGCGCCTGCCAGAAGCAAAATGTGTACACGTTCTCGGTATCGTAAACGGGCACTTCTGGTACCGGTTCAGTTGAAGCTGACGAAGATTTCTTAGATTGCGCCGTTTTGACTTGTTTGAGATATTTTGAAATGTACTTACGCCTTTCCGCGTGGCCTAAATCGTTCGGCATGTACTCCAACAGACTCGTATCTTCAATCGGCGCCCCGGTGACGTCTGGCTCTTTGCCGGGCTTTGAAACGCATATCGTCTGGGCCGCTAATATTAAAGGCGCACGTATGAATGGACGCGTAGCGGATGGTGAGGATAAAGTCATGGCATATTTCGCGCCAAATGCTTGACACACTCTCGTGGCGAGCGCGAGTAACCACCGCGAAGGTAAATTAACCATCGGTCGAATCATGGAATGGCCAAACATCAAATCATCAATCGGGACAGGTTCTTTAAATTTACCTTGAATACAAATTTGTATTTTTCTCGCTTTTCCATTGAAGACTTCTTCCGGCGCAGACGGAACGTTGCGAAAGTAAAACACGCACTTACCGCTGAAAAGTTCCGATTCAAAGTGAAACGGTCTTTGCAGCGGCACGTCTCCGGTTTCTTTTTGTCGCCCGGAGACGGCATTTCCAACGAGTCGTTGGAACGTATTCAGAGGCGATAAACGGACACCAATATCTCCATTTCGACAGTGTTTCCAAAACTCGACATCCTCCTTACCTGGCGGCGGCGAGGCGTAGTCTTCCGGCATCGTTCGCGTCTCCTCGCACGCGCTATTTTGCATCTCGACGCTACTTCGGCGCAATTTCGACGATAAGCGTTGACTAACGTTACCGACTGAAATAACGCTTGACGTGCGCCGAAGAAGGCTCGGGTTTGCCAATGCTGATGGCGAAATGGCGCTATCTTTGGCTCTGTATCTCTCTCCTTTCGTGTCATTGTCGTCCAACTCTTCTTCTTCCAACGCGCCGAAGCTCATCATCTTCAAACTCGTCTCTTCGTTGCTCTTCTCCAAATCGGACGAATCTATGAACATATTCGAAAACATTTCCCCACCATCTTGCAAGAACAAACTCACAATTGCCGCGAAAAGCGCGACAATGGCCGTCACTTCCAACGTCCTCGATAAGATAAATGCCATCAAGCCAAATTCAAATGTAGAATTCGTGCTCGTGTACATATTCCCCTGATGAAACACCATCAACAGCACCCCAACCGCCAACGCAACGACGGCAGATCGCGCCCAATGCAATTGCGTCCGAATGGCTAAAATAATCCTTTCCGCTCTTTCCATATTCGCAGCCGTCTCTCGCGCCAAAAACCTCAACCCGCTTTTCGTATCTTCCGTTTGACTCGCCAAATTCTTCATCTCTTCCACCATCTTCTCTAACTTTACGCTCATTTGCACGAACCGCTGCGTCGACAATCCTATGTTAGTATATTTCGCCCCCCCTTGCGGCGATGATTTTATATTCTTCTCGTCCACAAAGTTATACCTATACAAAAAGCTCCTATTCGCAAACCCGCCGCGCCGCTTCAAAGGCACAATCATGTTGTGTTTCACAAGCGTGTTCCCTAATTCCACGCACTCTCGCAAGTTATTCCTAATCTTATTTGCCAGCATCCATTGCACGGCAACTCTTCCTGTAAAACAGTTTCGGTAGTTTCGCAACTTTCGCCGGTGCGTCGAACTCACAATTTGAGTGCTCATTCGAACTGTTAACTGGAACAATTTGGCGATTTCATCGTTTTTGTTGTTCGCGATTGCGTCTAAATCTTCGTTGAGCGCCTCCTCTTCTTCTTCCGACTCCGACTCGGAGCATTCCGAGACGTCCGATTTGTAATAATCGTTGTTCGTTTCTCGAGCGGTGTGGAAGTTGCTCTTGGTCTCCTTGAAAGAATAATTCTCTTCCCCGCTTAATTGAACGCTCATCGTTGGAACGTGTTGGCCCCCTCGGTGATGGTGTTTGCGACGCGGAGAAGACGAAGAGGCGAGAGGCATTGCCTCTGCTCTCGTTTCCGCGCGGACGCGTGCGCGATGCCGAAAAGAAACACTCTCTCGCTCGCTCTTCAAAGTCGACAGATTTTTCGTCGTCGGCGTCTTTTGGCGTTTTTTATGTCGCTGTTGACCACTCTAAAAGTGCCTTTGAGGAGACAAATAAAAGCGCGAGAGAAAAACACCCTCTCCGTTTCGGGAGAGAGCGCGCGCGCGTGCGTGCGGTGCTGCGCGTGGTACGGAAACGAATGGTGGAATTGTGCTCGTGGTAAAATAATACGCTCTCTAATGAAAAATGATACGATTATACGGCACGCCCGTTTATCCGCTCGCTCGTTTTTTTATTCGGATTTGTCCTCTTCCTCTTCCGCGGGCGCCGGTGGTTGAGTGTAATCCATCACTCGCATCACCGGTTCTTCTGTCGCGGCAACTTGCGCCACCTCTGGAGTAGCTTGCGGCTCTTCGGTGGCGCTCAACTCTCCCGGCACGGCTCCACCCCACGCGGCTCTCTTCGATGCCTCGATCATATCTTCGCTCACGACGTCCGTCGACTCTGCCATCGCTTGCGACGCCTTCGCCTGTTCCGTCATCTCAATATTCACGTTCGCGTTCATCTCATTAATCATCTCTTCCTCTTCCACGTTCACCTCTCTAACCGTTGGTGGTGTGACTCTCTTTTGCGGCGCTAATGGTTGTGTGATGTCATCGATGCCGACTTCGTTCGACAACGTCTCTTGAAATTCTTGAGAGACTTGTTGGAGCTCTTGAATCGTAGGTTTGAATGCTCGTAACGTTTCCCCTAAACCTTTCGCCAAATCGGCTAAACCTTTCGGGCCGAACACGACTAAAGAGACGACCCCGATGACTAACGCCTCTGGAGCGCCGACGCCGAAGATTGCCGCGGAAACTTGTAACGATCCTCTCTTGTTGCTGTTCTTTTTGTTAGTGGAATTCGATCGATTTTTCCCGAACGAAGAAACGTGTTGAGTCCTTCTTCTCGAGGGTAACACGGCCGATTGCGTCATCGAGCGGCGAGATGAGAAAGAGGTGGAGGTGACGGGAGCGTGCATGGATGCCGCGCGGAGCATTGTTGGCGATTTGTTCTGGGTAGACGTGCGGGTGCGATAGATACGCAGCGACCTCAGAATATTAAACTTAATGAGGTAAAACGTGGATAAAATCGACTTCTTGTCTCTCCAGATACAAAAATATTCGCTCGATATGCGCGAGCGTCTCTCTCTCTCTCTTTCTCTCTCTCTCTCTTTCTCTCTCTCTCTCTCTTTCTCTCTCTTTCCTTCGCTCAAACGATTCTCCAGGAAAAAGGAAGGGTTTTAGAAACGGGAAGCCGTAACAGTCACGCGATGTTCCCACCCTCAGTCGGCGCTTCCGATTTCTTCACGACGGACTCGCCTTTACCGGGACTCGCAATGCCGTAGTCGACTTCGCCAAAGTTGCCCATCGGCAAGACTTCTTTTTCATACGTGGTATTGGTGAGCTCAGCAGCAGCGGCGTAAGCCGCAGACAGAGCAGTCCAGATGCCCCAGCCCCCCGTGAACTTCATGAGAAACGAATCTGAGCTCGTTTGTTCCGCCGCGGAGAGGAGGACGAAGAAGAACGTGAGGTTGGCGAAGAGTAACGCGATGGACATGTTGATTTTAAACGTTTGAATGAGTAAGATGAACGTGACGATGGCCCACGCGGCGGCGTAGTAGGACAAACTATTTCGCTCTGGGATAAAGACACCAGTGGTTTCCATGATTTTCCAAATGCCATAGGAGAGCCAAAACCCGCCGTACACGCAGAAAGCGGTTGCCGAGAACTCGTTGTTTCGTACGAACTCGATGATACCGGCGAGAAATTGTACGACGCCTCCGAAACCGAACGCAAAACCTACTGTCAACGCCGCGTTCCTATCATTTTCTGCGATTGTACACAAACCAGCAGACAGAATAGCAGTTGTGGTACCAAACGCGAGAAGTCCAAGTGGAGTGGCGTTTGCAATCGGGCGATAACTCAACGACGACGACGACATTGTTTTTAAACCTATATCTGAAGAGATGGGAGGGAGAAAAGAGAATCGGACGGGTCAGTAGTACTGATACTCGAAATATCTACCGTTTGGCCAAGAATGAGGGATACAGTCGTGTCAATCACGTTTAGTTCATCAGAGAACAACTACTGGTGCTTCTTCTTCATCATCATCGCCACGAGGAGAAAAAGACGAACGCAACGAGACTCAGAGACGCGCGAACGAAACGAAGAGAAAAGAACTTTTTGCGACCGCAAGACCGACGAGCTCAGAACACACAGGCGGTTTTATCATCCGCGACCGTTCCGACGACGCCTTCGGAACGACCTCAGATACCTTTTTCACATTTTACTCCATCATCGCTCGACGTCGAGAAGCCGAAGAAGAACCCATAGCGCGCGCGCGTGTGCCTTCTTTTCCTTCTTCTCTTATTTGCGATACAAAAACGAAAAGAGAGACCGACGAGCTCAGACACACGATCTTTTGTCATCCGCGATCGTTCCGACGACGCCTTCGGACCGACCTCAGATATGCACGATCTTTCTCCATCATCGCTCGACGTCGAGAAGCCGAAGAAGAACCCATAGCGCGCGCGCGCGTGCCTTCTTTTCCTTCTTCTCTTATTTGCGATACAAAAACGAAAAGAGAGACCGACGAGCTCAGAAAGGCAAGCTTTTGTCATCCGCGACCGTTCCGACGACGCCTTCGGAACGACCTCAGATATGCACGATCTTTCTCCATCATCGCTCGACGTCGAGAAGCCGAAGAAGAACCCATAGCGCGCGCGCGCGCGCGTCTTCTTCTTTTCCTCTCTCCTTTTTACTCGCGCGATTTTTACGAACGAAAAACAAGAGGAGAAAAAAAAGACAAAGTGCGCTCGAGCTCAGGTACACTGTTTTCTCGTCCGCGATCGTTCGGAACGATCTCAGATTCCTATTCCAATGTTTCATCATCATCGCTCGACGCTTGGAGAAGAAACCGAAGAAGAAGAAAAACCGAGAGTCGTCGTCGTCGTCGTCGTCTTCTTCGAAAGCGCGCACCTTCTCGTTTTTATATCTGTATTTGGGTGCTTTGTATCTCTCTCTCTCCAAAAAAAGCGCGCGTATTTTTTACGCGATGATTTTTTTTGAGACGCTTTCCAAAAAAGAGGGGAAGAAAAAAACAAACAAACAAAAAAAAAAAGAAAAAAAGAGTACATGTGATACCCTAAATGTACCCCACACACAAAGAGGGGAAAAAATTGGTCTTCTGTCTGGACCCCACAACAAAACAGAAAAAAAGAAGGCACACAACAAAACCACCACCGCTCAAGGGAGGAGGAGGAGGAGGAGAAGGAGGAACACACACCTCTTCTTTCTCTCTCTCTCCTCTCAAAGTCTCTTTTTTGGTCGTCGCTCGAAAGACCCTCGGGGTCGTCATGACGAGGCGCGAGGGCCCCCAGAAGGGTGGTGCGGACCTTTTGTCGTCGGTTTTGCAAAGCGATCCCAAAGAAGAAGTTGGAAGGGATAACGGTCTCGCAGAAGAAGAAGAAGAAGAAAAGGCGTTGAAGCGAAACGATTCCTCGTGGAACGCGATCGACGAGGAGGAAGACGACGACGACGACGACGACGACGACGACGACGAGAGAGACGGCCGCGAGACCCGAGACGGAGACGTCGAAGGAGACGAGGCGGAGGAGGAGAACGCGGAGACGGCAGCGCCTGCGCGACAAATGAAACGAGACAATTCGAACAACCATCTGCTCAAATACTTGAAAAAATCGATATCCACCATCGATTTACCGGATTTACCAGACATTGCGTTGGAGGCATCGAAAGAGCTCATAGAAGACGTTCGAATGAAAATGACCGCACTGATTAACACGAGCTCGGAATCTGCCAGTCAATTGATCGCGAGAATGTCGCAATCCATGCAGTCTCGCCTGAATCTTGGGTACGAGGTGTACAAAACAAATTGGACGAGGGAGAATAGGAAAGTGACTTTATTTTTGATCGCGTTTACGTTTGCCGCTATTGTTCTCGTTCTGTTTTGGTTGTTTGTGTTGCACTTAGCGTGGAAAGAGTTGGGGAGATGGCTGACGAGTAAAGTTGTGATTGCGATATCGGTGATTATCGGCTCCGCGGTGGCGCCACCGCTATTTCCAAATATTTTTGCACACGTGTTAGCATTCACGTTAGTCGGGATGGAGTTCTTTAGTTTGACGTTGAACTTGATCTTATTAGGTGTTGTGCATTTGATTGTGTTTGCGAATCGAGTGTTGAGTTTAAAATGGTTTTTTGTCAGTCAATTGGAAAAATCGTCGTTGTTAAAAGCCAACGAGGATAAAACCAACCGAGTACAGTTGATTGAAAAGTTACGCGTGGCGAAGGATTATAAGGAGTGGTTAGATATCGCTTTACAACTGGACGCGTTGCCTGTGGACGCCGGCGAAGGTGGGAACGACTGGAAAAAGGACGAAACGTCGGACGCGTACGATTACGCGTTGGTGAGAGGATACGCCGAGACTATGATTGCGGCGAGGGAGAGGAAAGATGTAAACGCGATTGGTTTAGCGTTACGAACGGTTTTACACAGAAATTTTGCTGGATTAGATAGATTAATGAAGTTACAACACTCGAGAGTTGGTACAAAGTTACTCGCCACGCGGTTTAAAGACGAAACCGTGCGCGCGATTGAGTTCATATCCTCCGACGAGTATTGCGAAGACGAAGATGTCGTGGACACGTTAAAACTCGTCCGCGAGGCGCACAGAAGTTTAGGAAGGACTGGTTTGTGTTTATCTGGTGGTGGTGCTTTAGCTATGTACCATTTTGGCGTCATTCGGTGTTTGTTAGAGGAAGGCTTGTGCCCGTCGGTTGTTTCCGGAACGTCTGGCGGCAGTATTGTCGCGGCGTTCATCTCCATGCTTTCCGAAGAAGAATTGTTGGGCACGATTACGGACGATATTAGTGTTCGACACGGTGTGCGATGGTTTCCACCCTTGTGGAAAATGATTGCTCATTTCCTCCATCACGGCGTCTTAATGTCCGAAGTTGATTTCGCAAACACGACGAAGAAGTACTTCGGCGACATTACGTTCGAGGAAGCCTACGCGATTTCAAAGCGACACGTGAGCATTCAAGTCAGCGTCGGTTCCGGCCACGGGTTCGTTTTGAATCACGTGACGTCTCCACGAGCGTTAGTACGAACCGCCGTGTGCGCATCGTGCGCTTTACCCGGGCTCATGCGTCCATCGCCCATCCTTTGCAAAGCCTCTGACGGCAGCTTGGAAAGTTTTCATCCTCCGGGTGTTTCCTCGTTCGACGGAACCATCACCCAAGACATCCCTGCCGCGCGTTTAACCGAACTCTTCAACTGCAACAACTTCATCGTCTCCCAAGTGAATCCGCACTTGAATTTTGTCTTGCATCTCGCCGAAGAATCGCACGGTCGACGAAGATCCACCTACGCCGAACGCGGCAAACACCGTCGCGCCGCGGTCACAAAGCTTCTCCGCGTGGCCAACTTCCTCCTCTTGAACATCAAATACTCCATCCAAAAACTCCTCGAAGTCGATTTACTGAACATCCGGATCTTAAGGACGTTACAAGGTATCTTAGTCCAAGACTTCCAAGGCCACATCACCATCCTCCCTTCGTTAACTTTCAAAGACTATTGCTCCATCGGCGCCCAACCGAGCGAAGCGGACATGCACCGATTCATTCAACGAGGCGCGCAAACCACTTGGGCGCACGTGGAAACAATACGCCACACCATGGAAGTAGAAATGGCTTTGAAAAAAGCCACGTCACGATTAACGGCGCGATCTAAAACGTTAAAGAGGGCGAAGAAAATGTTCCACCCCGCTCTCTCGGCGCTCGAGACCCCGAAGCCGTCGTCGACCGAGGAGGAAAGCGACGTCGCCAATCCCACCAGTACTCTCGTCGTGGGATCCCCCAGGATCGGTTTGGAAGACGACATGATGCTTCGCGAGTAGTGCGCGTGCGCTCGTGGTGGTGCTCACCGCCTCGCACGCGCGTAGGAGTAGGAGTCATAGTAAAGTAATAGTACTACTCGTAGTAAAATAGATGTAAAAATCGAGTCGAAACGCACATTTTTTTTTGTCGAAAAAGAAATCTCTCAAAGGAAAAAAGCAAAAAATCTTCGTCGTTTTTGGATAAGCATCCAGTCGTCTTTGCCTCATTAGTAAAATTGTCCATAATAGCGCGCGCGCTGTTGGAAGCACCACCCATCGAGTGTGTTTGCACACCCTTTCGAAGGCACTTGACCCTCGTCTGTTCGTACTCTTTTTCGCGTATTTCGAAAACCACCGAGTGTGCAGAGCGACTATAAAAAAATGTTTTCGATGTCCCGGAGCGCGACGGCACCATCGTCATCATCATCTTTGGTCGAATCATCGTCGGCGTTCGCCTCCTGCTCTTCTTCCAAAACAACGCGTGCCGTCGTCGCGAATAATAATAATAAGAGAAGAGGATCGAGCCAACAACTTCACGCCACCGTCGTGATCAATCACGAAGGGAAAGACTACACGGTGGAAGTGCAAGACGGAGAAACCATCCTGGAGGCTGGTTTAGACGCCGGCATCGACTTACGACACGACTGTAAGATGGGCGTGTGCATGATGTGCCCTGCAAAACGGGTCTCTGGCGAAGTCGAGCAACCGAACGCGATGTTGTCCGACGACGTGGTCGACCAAGGGTTCGTGTTGTTGTGCTGCTCGGAACCAGTCAGCGACGACGTAAAGATTACCACCGTGGATGAGGATGAGTTATTGGAGGTGCAGTTGAGAGCGTAAGATGTGATGTTTTAATACGTAGGTACCATGTTAAATGTTGCGCATGTATGTGTTCTATCAAAAGCTATCGGTCGAGTTTCGGACGACGCGGCGTCGACATCTTTTTCTTTTTTATCGTGCTTTTTCTCTCTCTCTTGACATCTTTTACTTTCTTGAGCTGTGACCACGGGGTTTTCGACGGGGAGAGCTGGGTTTCCTGTTGTTCCTGCTTTGGCGTGAGCTTTGCTTCGACTTCTTCTTCCTCGTAAAATTTCTTCATATCGAGCGAGTGCTGCCTTCGAATTGGCGACCGAGGAGAGACGTTCGGGGAGTTCAACAAGGTTGGTGAGATACGCGGTTCGGCGGGGGACATCGTGCGGATGATTTGTGGTGGAGAATGCGCGGCAGCAGCTTTCCTGGCGGCTTCATCCGTGAATTCGAGCGTATCCGTGATGATTTTGCCCATGAGTTTTGCGAAAATAGTCAAAGGCGACGCGGTTGGTGGAGATGAGGATGGCGTTGCTGGTTGGTCTAACTCTGTGGCATCTTGTGCCATAGGAGACACGCGGAATGCAAACTCTTCGTCGTCGGTTTGATTTGCAGTGGAGGCTGGTTTTGGCGTCGTCGTCGTCGCACCTTCGTAATCCAGCGTTCTTTGACTTTTATTATCCATAGACTGGCGTCTCGGCATTTCCGTCGTGGGCGACTCGCGAACAATCATGGCCATCGCTTCGGAAACCATCAGCTTGTTTTCGCGTTCAATGGCTGCTTTCGCCGCGAAATCTGCCGTTTCTGCTTTTTGAATAGTTTTAAACTCAAACTCCTCCGAGGACGACGCCGAGCGAGGCGCGGTGTTCGTATCGTCATCAACAGTTTCCTTCGCTTTCGCAACTTCTTCCTCTTTCGGCGTCGTAGCTTCTTCTTCTTCTTCTCTCTCGCATTTCTTGTCCTCGGTCTTCTCCGACGCCTCTATCGCTTCGTTCATTTTCATCGTCACTAACTCTTTCAGCCTCTCTGACAACTCCTCCATCGGTTGCGCCTTTCTCGAAATGCCCGTGCGTAAAGCTAAACACGCCGCCCCCTCGTCGCCTACCGCGAGCGCCGCGTTGCACTTCTTCAACCAAAACGCAGATTGATTCGCGTTTGGAAGCGACTTGAACGACTCTTTCTTGGTGGCAAGAGACTGTAATGCGACTGCTCTTGTCACCGCTGACGGCGGTGGCGGCGGAGCTGGAATCGGCGCGACAGCTGCTTCAATGTTTTGTCCTCCATTTTGTGCATCCTCTCTGACAGCTGCTTCAATGTCTTTTCCTCCATTTTGTTCCTCCTCTCGTACTACTGCTACTCCTATCGCTTCTTCTTCGACGTTCTTTCCTTTACTTTCTATTACCGTTGTTGTCGCTTTCGACGGCATTGGCGCGACGACGACATCCTCAGCCGCCTTTTCGACGCGCGTCTTGTTCTTCCCTTCTTCGATGACAGATGGCTCGGGATCTGTTTTGTCACTCGCGATGTTGCTCTTGTTATTCACTTTTGCCTTTGCCGCCGCTAATATCCTCGCCACGCGTTCACTCGTCGTCATGTTTTGCGACGCCGTCGTCGCGCTTCCGTCTCTCGCGTGGTGGGTCCTTTCCATCATCATCCTGTGTCTCGCGTACTCCATCGCCCGTTTCACCCTCGGCGACGGCGCCTTTAATGACGAGACACAACTCTCGACGCCCGAAGAAACTCTTCTTCTGGAGTGTGTCTTCTGCGCGGTAGGGGGAGCGTCCTGTTGTTCCACCGGAGGCTCTCTTTCAATCGCTCGCTCGCTCTTCTCTGGGGAAATACTCACGGTCTGCTTCTTCGTTTGCAAAGAATCTCGAATTGGAGTCGTCCGTCCAAACGCAACCGTCGTTTTCGGATGATGATGATGATGATGATGTCGCTCTCTTTTCTCCTTTCTTTGAGACGCCGACGACGACGACTTTGAAACAGAGACGCCGACGACGACGGCATCTTTCCCATCGCTCTGCTTTGTTGCGAGAAGAAGAAGAAGAAGAAGAAGAAGACTTTTGTCAGTCGATGCGGATGATGATGCGAACAAGAGAAAGACACAATGTCGTTCGAGAGTTTTTCCCCCTTTGGGGGGGATGAATGTCGTACCTTTAATGGCGTGGACGCTCGCACGGGATGATGACGATCGCAGAAAGGAGAAGAAGAAGAAGAACGACGACCCCGGTAGTCGTCGTCGTCTCTTCGAGAACGAGGCGCGGTTGGCGTGCTCTCCATTCGTTTTTTTTTTTGGGGGGGGGGGGGGTATTCTGCGCGCGCGCGCGCTCTACAGCAGCACTTTAGGACGAACAGAGGATTTTTGGGGAAACTTTTTTGTGTGGAAAAACAAACGTAATAATAAAAGCTGTCGAAAAGCACTTTGAAAAATACAACGAAGAGTACTACTACGACTACGCAGAGGACTAAAAATCTTCCTCTTCCGAACACGCGCCGAACGCGTCTTCGTCGTCGTCGTTTATTACGTCGTCGTCGTCTCCGAGTATTCCATCGTTGTTCTGGCGACGCGCACTGCTCAGTCCTCTCAACAAATCGTGAATCCCAGACGTGACTTCCAACACGTCCCCTTTATCGCTGTTGAAGACGTCCAGGAGAAACGCTTTCCCGGCGTCGCGATACTCGCGAACGACGTTGTCGGAACACGCGACGCAGTTGGTGAACGGAGGCGCGTGGAAGATGGTTTGAGTAAACTGGCGCAGGGTGCCTCGGATTTGGTGAGGGATTTGGTGTTGGTCGCTCGCGGATTCCGTCTCGTCGTGAATGCCAAAGATGGAGGAGGAGGCGTTGGTTTTTTCACCAGATGACATTCGGCGAGATTCTTCACTCGCGGTGACCCAAAGTTCGACGACTAGCGCGCCGGCAATTTGAGCCAAACCTGGACGCGTGACAGTACACTGCTGGTCTAAAGATCGATCGCGCGTGGAATTGATTGGAGCGACTACGTCGTTACAGAAATAACATCCTTTGCGGTTCGGGGCGGGATCGGCGGGGACGCCGTGGCGCATGGCGAGGTAGGTATCGAAACCTAACGCGCAGTTGTAGCATTGAATGTTGTGCGCGGTGCACAAGAGAGTTGGTAACCATCGTGACTCTCGCGTGTCTGTTAATAAAAAGACTGCTTCGGCGTTTTTAATCTCCCTTTCGAGGGCATCGATCGATTCAAGTACTTCAGCGCGTTCACTCTCGGCGACCGCGTGTCCCGGCATCGGAACCCGCATTTCGATATAGTTTGCATTTATATCAGGCACGATAGCTTTCAAACGTTCTGCTGCCGCTCGAGCTTTCGGTTTGCCTCCATCTAAACAGTCTTCAAAGGTAAATAGACTTTGCCGCGCAGGATTGGAAAAGGACACTCGCCCGTCGTCAATGAACGTGATGTTTCGAACACCCCAACCGAGTAACGTTCGCGCGACTGAACATCCCAAGGTTCCCGCGCCGACCAAGACAATTTTCGATTTTGAAATGGCATCTACGTGTAATGCAGGTGCTTGTCTCCATCGCATGAGTTTCAAATTCAAATCGACCGCGTCTCTCGCTAATTTCTCTGGATCCATCGCGGAGGACAAATCTGCTTTCCGCGGTTTCAGTTTGTCCTTTTCATCGCGTTCCCACCCTATGCATTTGAACTCCAAATTGCTCATATTTTCGAGCATTTCTTTCTGTAACGGTTGGACTCGTTTTAGAAACAAACAGCTTTTGAAATCGAAAATACCTTTCTTGTTCGCGCGTACGCACGTGACATGAATCGGTATCGTTCGTTGGAATCGAACGTCCAAAAAAGTGAGCACGTTGAGAAGAGACATGCTCGGCGCATCGCCCGTTGCGTTATCGACAAAACATATTTCGACCGTTCTATCGCTATTGAAATCACCTGAGCCAGCACAAAGCTCTGCAAACTTGGAGAGCTTGTGATTCGAAGAGACGTGGGTATTAATGTCACTCCCTTTTACAGTTTCCATGAGCCACGCGAAATCACTTTTGGGCCGATCCAACCACGCTTTCACGCATTCAGCTCTGCTCTTTGTGTTTACACTTCCGCAAATCGTCTCTTCTTCGTCACCTCTCCTCTTCTCCATAAACTCGTACGGCGCAAACATGACGCTCGGGAACAAGAACCAATAGAAAAACTTCCATTTTTTCAAATCCGCGTGCATAAACACTCTGAACGTGTTCAACCTGTTCACGTCTCCTGTTTCGTCGCTTCCGTCTACATCCATCGTTTTCATTACATCCAAAAGTTCCTGTCCTTTCTTCTTCGCCTCCTCGTTCGGCTTCATTTCAAACAAACGTTCTTTGACGTTGAAGTTGATCACGTCGCCCGGAGCGTGCCAACATCCAACGTCGTCGCTCGTAGAATTAGAAACACTATCGGATGAAATATTTCCATCCTTATCATCGCGCACGCGCTCATCCGTAACACTCGCTCCAGTCAAAAACATCGGCACGTCCACTCCATCGTTTCTCGACGCGTGAAACTCGCTCTCGCACGCTATTTCTGCTTCACTCAGATGCATTCTATTCAGTTTCACATCGGCGATTTTCTGCCAAAACGACGGATCAACCGCCGACCGCCGCGCTTCAAACCGAAGAAGGACGGGTTCGCCGCCGCGTTCTTCGTCGTCTTCGAGCGTAGAAACCACCACCATCGAGAGGACTTTCGCGATGATCGAACACCGCTTCTTTCCTCCTCTTCCACTCTCTCTCTCTCTCTCTCTTCTCTCTCTCGCGCGCTCTCTAATGTCACTTGAATATCATGTACAAAACCGACCCGGCGATGCACCCCAACAACGCCGCGATGATGGTTTTCACGTCCGTCGTCGTCATCGTCGTCGCGCTTCTTCCATTCCGAGCCGCCGCCGCCGCCGAAGGCATGTTACGTTCGTTTCGATGTGTGCCCCGGGTGTTGTGGAGAGAGGACAAAAATGAATTGGAAAAAAAAGTCGCCACAGAAAAAAGAGGTTTAGAGTACTAGAGTATGTATTCGTCCGCTCGGACCGTCCCTCTTCGAGCCGCCGCCGCCGGGGCGGCGGTCGAACGAACGCTGAGACGAGGAGGAGGAGGAGGAGGAGGAGGACGAAGAAGAAGAACACCAGCCACGAGGACGACGAGCAGGGCGGTTTCTCGAGCCGCCGATGCCGATGCCGACGACGAGGTGTATCGCGTCATGTCGCGAAATCAAGAGCTGTCTGTTATCGCGGTGCGCGCGACGAAGCTCGTGTCCGAGGCACAAAAGCGACACCGAGCGGCACCAACCGCGACGGCAGCGATTGGACGAAACGTCATCGCGTCGTTACTGTTGGGCGCTTTCAAAGGCGACGAGGAAACCGTTCAGATTACGTTTAAAGGAGATGGGCCTTTGGGACAACTGACAGCCGTCAGCGATAACTTGGGGAACACGAAGTGTCTGGTAGGGAACGCCAAAGCGGATCCGCCGTTACGACCGGATGGAAAATTAAACGTAGGCATGGCAATTGGGAAAGGTGTTTTGAGCGTCTCTCGATCACATCCGAGTTGGGTACAACCGTATAACGGGCAGGTGGATATATATACCGGGGAGATTGCGGAAGACGTGGCGGTGTATATGAGAGATAGCGAACAAACGAACAGCGCGATTTCAGTCGGCGTGCAGTTAGATAGAGAGTTGACAGTAATTGGAGCGGGAGGGTATATGGTGCAAGTGTTACCATTTGCCAGCGATGAGACGCTGGATTATTTGGAGAAGCATATCCCAACATTGGATTCGCCGAGTACGATGGTGGAAAGCGGTTTGTCGGCGGAGGAAATCGCGAAGAAGATTTTAGGCGAGTTGGGCGCGTTCAAGGAAGTGGAGACGAGGTTAACGCCTAAGTATGGGCCATGCAGTCGAACAGAATTGGAAGGCAGAATGTTAAAGGCGATCGCGAGTTTAGGCAGAGAGGAGGCGATGAAGATTATTCAAGAAGATGGGAAGATTGAGGTGACGTGCGAGTTTTGTAACGAGGTGTTGGTGTTTAACGAAGCTGATATCGAGAAGGCATTGCGGGAGATTTGAAACCAGTCTCTTGTAGTAATTTGTACGAGGTATAACCTGGTATATATGGTACTGGTATGCACATGTAGATATATATATATATATTGCTTTTATTACATATTATTTTTCATCATCTCGGTCGCTTTGACGCTTCAGCCCAGTCGGACGTGATATCGTTGTTGTCATCAGTGCTATCGGTTGCAGCGTTAGTAGCAGCGTCGTCGTTGGTCGCATTGTTCTTCCTTTCGCGAAAGTTCGTGTATAAATCATCGAACATGTCGTTCAAATTGACTTGTTGCGGGCCAGCATCCATAAGCGATTTGATCTCTTCGCGGTATCTCACCATTCGATGGCATTCCAACCGTCTCACGCGTTCTTTTTGGTCAAATTTTTGTAAGTCTCTAAGCCTTTCGAAAATAGTCGGTCCTACCGTCATCTTTGATTCCAAGCGTCTCTCTTTGTTCGATAAATTCACGATATCCATCTTGCTCTCTTTCATTAACTTTGTATCATCTTCGTCGAACGACCCCGATCTCATGGCGGACAAATCCTGGATCTCTTCTCTGCCTAAAGCATCCGCTAAGTCGTAGTCTTCGTTTGCGAAGGAGAAAAGCGTCTGTCGAGCCTTCAAAAAACGCTGTCGTCGAATTCGTTTCACCCAATGCGCTATTTTCTCGTTTCGCGGTCCAATCCTGGGCACGTTAAGTTTTTCCGTTTGCACAGTATCGTAATCCGCCGATCGCAACTCTTCGTTTCGTTTCTTTAACGAAGTCTTATACGCTTCCGTAACGATGGCTTTTTGTCTCCACAAAATCCCCGACCCGCCGTACCATGTTGGCAACACCGCAAATTTTCCTGGTTGGTCGCTGTCCAAATAAATACCTTCGCCGCAGTGCACGTACGGTCGCGTCACCCCTGGTCGAGACATGGGCAAAAATGGAAATATGTCGTCTTTTTGCACCACTCTCAAGATTTTCAAACCGGCTTTTTCCGCGGCGTCTCGCGTATCTTTTGGCCCGAGTTTTGGGCTCCCAAACGTCACCACTCTTCTCACTTTTGTCCTGCCTTCGTGATGATAAAGCAACGCCAAGGCCAACGCGCAAGCGCCACCTAAGGAGTGCCCTTGCAAATCCACGTCGTACCCGTCTTTCAAAAACTGGTTCACTTCTCTCTTCACGACCAATGCGATCGTTCTGTACCCTCGATGCATCTTTACGTTGAAATCGGGAAACTCTTCAAACAACTCTTTCCTTCTGGCATCAGTCATCATCGGGAACTTTATCGTTGGGAACCGTCTTTGTCGTTGCTCCGTGTCATCTATGCTACCACTACCACCTAAACTAATATTATTATTTCCAAACTTCGGCGCCGACGTCATCAGTCTCAAATTCTGCGCCGCGTTCACCAAAGTCTTCGTCCCTCTCAAAGACACCGTAATCCTCTTCTCTCGATCGTTCACTGCCACGATCACTCTCTGATCGATCGACGGCACCTCCAACACTCTCACTTCTTCCCCTCGCGCCTTGAAGTACTCCTTCACGTCTTCTTCCTCCCAATCGTTCATGCTCGCGATTTCCGCGTGTCCGTACAGCTCCGAAAACGTGCCAACCACCGGTATTGGAATTCGATTCACTCTTCTCGATTTAATCGCGCGGGCGATCGATCCAACCACCGGGACTTTTTCTATCGAGACCCTTTTGGCGGGGCGGCGGCGTTTCTCCTCTTCTGCGTTCTTTTCTTTGTCTTCTTTGTCTTCTTTGTCTTCTTCTTCTTCTTTGTCGCGCTGGGGCCGAGAGAGCACTTTTCGGAAGATTTTTGTCTTCGTCTTTTCGTTGTCGCTTTCCCGGGCCCCCGTTGAGACCTCGACACTCCTCCGCTTCGAGGAGGCGCGAAACAAAAAGTCCCCGACGTTGAACCCCATTGTCAACGACTTTGACGCGTTTTTCGTCTCGGCGATCCTACCAGCATCGTCCTCCTCCTCGTCGTCCTCCTCCTCCCGGATCACCTTTACCGCGTGGACGCGCGTCCGTCGTCGTTTACGTCGTTTACGTCGTCGCACACCATCATCGGATGATGTCGACGCACCCCGACACCGAAAAAGGCGACAATAATATTGTTTTGGCCGCCGCGCGAAGAGAAAATGCGAACCAAAAAAAGGAGACGACGAGGAGGAGGACGACGACGACGACGGATGGACCCGCGTCGTCGTCGTCGTCGTCGTCATCATCATCATCATTATCGTCGTCGTCATCATCCCGCTCGGAGGAGAGGAGCAGACAACAGGATTTTGGATGAAGAGAGAGTTTTGGGAATAAAAAGTGTGGCCAAAAAAGACACGAATTTTTAGGAGTACGAAAAAGTCCCTTATTTTTTTTTTATATTATTATTCCTTTTTTGTATGGTCGATTTTTGGTCGACACCAAAGAATAATGCCAAAAGAAGAAATGTACTCGTATACACATGCGAATAAAAAAAAGACTTTTGTGCGAAAAAAAGGTCGTCGTCGTTCAAAACTGCGACGACGATGATGATGATGCGTGTCGAGTCGTCGTGGTTTGGTGGTGTTCTTAAAGTATTTCAACTCTCTTTCTCTCTCTCTCTCTCTCTCTTTGCCCCGCAGTGGTGGAGGTGCGCGCGAGCGTTTTTTTACTCGCTTTCTCGCGCGGCTTTTTTTCTCGCCTTCATTTCGCTCAACTTTTGGGCCATCATGAAGGATAACTCGATCGCTTGACTCGCGTTTAATCGCGGGTCGCAGTGGGTTAAATAACGCAGCTCTAAGTCCGATTGGGAAACGCTAGAGGCGCCGGAACCTCCGGTGCATTCGGTGACGTTTTGACCAGTCATTTCTAAGTGGACGCCGCCTGGATGCGTGCCCATTTTTTCGTGCACTTCGAAAAAGGCCATGACTTCGTCGAGGACAGCTTCGAACGGTCTCGTTTTAAATCCGTTGTCGGTTTTGATGGTATTGCCGTGCATTGGGTCGGAAACCCACAAGACATTCAATTTAGCATCTTCGATGGCGGTGATGAGTCGCGGGAGGTGTTCTCTCAACGCTTTGGCGCCCATTCTAGAGACGAGCGTGATTCTGCCCGGGACGTTGTCCGGATTCAAGTGTTTCACCAAAGAAACGACGCCTTCGCCGTCGGATTTGTCGGAAATTTTAATACCAATCGGGTTGGAGATGCCTCTAAAGTATTCCATGTGTGCGCCTTCCGGTTGGCGAGTGCGTTCGCCGCACCATAAGAAGTGCGCCGAGCAACCGTAGAAATCATTCGTCGTGGAATCCAATCGAGTCAAGGCTTCTTCGTAGCCCAAGTGCAAGGCTTCGTGGGCGGTGTAAAAATCGGTCGTGTTCATCACCGAGTGGTTCTCGTCAATCCCGCAAGCGTGCATGAACTCGATGGCTCTGTCGACATCCGCGGCTAACTTTTCGTACTGCGCCGACTTTGGCGAGCCCTGCATAAACTCCAAATTCCACTTGCTAACTCTTTGCATCGCCGCGTAGCCGCCGTTGGAAAACGCTCTCAACAAGTTCAACGTAGAGACGGATTGGTCGTACGCTTTGATCAATCTCTGCGGGTCCGGCCTTCTCGCTTCCGGAGTAAACTCGCACGAGTTGATGTTATCCCCCCTGTAGGACGGCAAAGACACGCCGTCGATGGTTTCCAAATCCTCCGATCTCGGCTTGGCGAATTGTCCAGCCATTCTCCCCAACTTCACTACCGGCATACCAGCCCCGTACATCAAAACAACGGCCATTTGCAACAAAACTCTGTACGTATCTCTCACGTTATCCGCTCTAAACTCTTTAAACGACTCCGCGCAGTCACCGCCAAACATGACAAACGCGTTTCCGCTCGCCGCGTTGGCCAACTGGCTTTGCAGATTTCTAGACTCCCCGGCAAACACCAACGGCGGTAAATCTTCCATGCGTCTCAAAACCGCATCAATTTCCGCCTGATCCTCGTACTTGGGTTGTTGCAACGCATCGCGAGCTCTGTAGGAAGACGGCGTCCAGTCTTTCAAGTTGGCACCGGTGGCGGATATTTTTCGCGTTCGACGCTCCGCGATCTCCGAGAGGTTGCTCAGGTCGAAAGAGGATTTGGACGGCGGATCAGAAATGGCTTGAGACCTGTTTTGGACAAAAAGAACAACCGCGTCAGCGAAGGAAACACACACACACACACACACAGAGAGAGAGAGAGAGAGAGAGAGAGAGAGAGAGAGAGAGAGAGAG
>VIAS01000021.1:0-25513 GCA_009618075.1 Bathycoccus sp. SAG1 | reverse complement strand
TTCTTCTTCTTCTTCTTCTTCTTCTTCTTCTTCTTCTTCTTCTTCTTCTTCTTTTTCTTCTTCTTCTTCTTCTTTAGGGTTTATAGTTCAAAAAAAGAAAAATTTTTGTCTTTGTTTCTTTTTTCGAAACGGCAAAAAACAGCTGCTCAAAATCAACACAAGAAGACAAAAGAAGAAAGAAAGAAGAAAAGAAGACCCCTAGGAGGAGGAGGAGGAGGAGGAGTCTTGGGAGCACCACAAAACACCCGCCGCGGGCGCGATGAGAGAGGTTGAAAGGCACGACGCGCAAAGGTCGTCGTCTTCGGCCTTGGCAGTCAGAGAAGGCGTGGAAGGGGCAAGCGCCGGGTGTCTCGCGAGAACGATCGTGGAATGTTTGGTGTCCTTTTTGGGGGGTGATGACGACGACGACGACAACAACGACCACGACGAGACGAAGAAGACGAGGAAGACGAATGGAAGGAAGCGCTTCTCGAGCGACAGAGGAAGAACGATGATGCGGTTATTCGCGGAGGATTTTCTGTATTTCTCTCTGGTGAGTTTGGTGAATACGACGAACGATGCGAGAAGCGAGCGAAACCCATCTTCGATTATGTCCGTCGCGAAAAGATACGCGATAGCGGGCGTCGCGTCGACTGCTTTGATGCTACCGTGCGATATCGTCTCTTCGAGAGTGAAAAAGAAAGAGAATAAGAAGAGTAAGGAAGATGCGATCAAAACACCGAATCGAATGAAAAAATATCTACGCGCGATGAAAGATATGTATAAACGAGACGGCTTGTTCGCGTTCCATCGAGGTTTCTCGCAAAACGTACCTCTGATTGTTTCGCACACGATAAACTTTACCGCTTTCGACGCGTTGAAGATGAAATATGGGAAAACGAAGTTGACGGTGGTAGAATCGTTCGTGATTGGGTGCGCAGCAAAGACGATAGCGACCGCTATTACGTTTCCTTTAGAGCGAACGAGAGCGTTGGTGGAAGCGTCTAAGGCATACCATCGCGAGGAAGAGAAGAATTCCGTAAGGAAGAACATGATCGATGGAGAGTTTGTAGAAAGTAGCGCGAGTAAGAATAGCGACATACTCAACAATAGTTTTAAAGGCTCGACCACGTCAGATGTCGTTCAGCTCGTCTTAGAAAGCCAAGGCGTTTGCGGGTTTTACGACGGCTTTACGCGCCACGCGAGAAAGTCTGTTCACTCCTCTGCACTCTTCTTCTTGATTCGAGAGCAAATGCGCAATCGTCGTTAGAATCATTATTATTAGTATTATCATTATCAATGTACCACACTATCGTAACTAAAACACTGCTAAAGTACTACATTTACTACTACAATCGATATTCTCCTCTTCGAGCACGCGCACGAGAGGTGAAATTTCACACCTAATTCTCTCCTTCTTCTTTTCGAAAAATAATTAATTAATTAATCATATCCTCTTCGATGTATGCATCCCCGTTCGGCGACGACGCGTTCTTGGTTTTCATTCTTTTTGCCTCCCGTTCCAACTCTTGGGCTTCATTTTCACTCAATATCTCGCCCCAACTCGAGGGATGTTCCTTCAAATACTCTCTGACGGCATTCCTTAGCGCGATGTTTGGATGTAACGATTCCAAAGAAATCGAACAACCCGGCTGCAACGGATCCGCCACTTTTTTCTCTCTCCCGTATTTTTCGTATTGTTGCTTTATGTACTGCTCTATCGCGGACCGCTCGTACGAATTCCCACTCGGACTGACCACCGGCTCTCGATATATCTCCAACGAAAGTGGGCAGCAAAACGCATCCGGCGCTTGCTTCCGTTCGTCTTTTTCTTTCGCATCGCTGATTCTCTCTCGTAACACTCTCGCGTCTTCTTCGTTTAATGGCACAAACCCCGGGTTTTTCAACGTTTCTTCTAACCTCTCGTACGTTATTTTTCTCTCTTTCGCTTTTTCGCAGTGTTCCATGTATTTGCTTTTCGCCAGCGACCTCCACACCAGATCGACTTGCGATTCGTCAAACTCTCTCGCCAAAAACAAAGCTTTTTCTAACATGTCGCCTCCTTTTATATAGTTATCTTCGACGTCCTCCGGCAACATGCACATGCACACGCCTAAGTGATACGTCGCTTTCACGTTATCCTCGTCTAATCGCAAGCACTTCTCTAAATCCTCTTTCGCCTCTTTCCATCTGTGTCTCTTTTCGTTCGCCATCGCGCGATTGAGATAGGGGACGTGCCATCGCTGATTCGATTGCACAATCGCGTCCGTGTAATGCTCGCACGCCGCGGAGAATTTCTGCTTCTGGAAGAGCTCGTTGCCGAGACGTTTCGACCGCTCCGCCGCTTCTCCCGGCTGCTGCTCGTGCCTTTGCGAAGACGATTTCGACGACGGCCGCATTAGTATTATTATTATTAGTATTATTAGTATTATGAGCACGGCGTCAAAAGTCGTCGTCGTCGTCGTCGGGTTGTACAAATCGGTCTCTCCTTTTTTCTGTTGTATTATTCGCGCGACAATTAAATACTACTGACTTTTTGTGTGAAGAAGACTGCTGAAGAAGAAGAAGATATTAATAATTAAAGTCGTCCAAGGTGTTTTTTTTTCAAAAAATTTCAAAAAAACAAAAAAAAAACGACACAAAAAAAGCGCACACTAAAGAGAAGAAGAAGAAGAAGAAGAAGAAGACGAAGACGAAGAAGAAGAAGCGCGTTGTGCGCGCGTTTTTTTTTTTCTCCCTCTCTCTGCTTCTCTCTCGGCACGCGTCGTCGGAACGCGTCTCTCTCTCTCTCTTTCTCTCTTTTTCCGGACGAGGGAGCGCGCGCTGTCTTTTTTTGTCCGCGCGTGGTGGTGCGTCGTCTTTTAAATTCGTTTTTGGGCGGAAGAGAGAAAGATGCAAAAGGAAAAAAAAGACGACGACGACGACGACGAGATTCAAAAACACGCGAGCGAAAAAGAAGAAGATGATGAAGAGGAACAACGACAAGAACGACGGACGTTTCCGATCCAAAACCTACCGGAAGGCGTCATCGCGCACGTGTTTTCCTTCCTCCCCGCGCTCTCCGTGGTCAACTGCATGCTCAGCTCGAAACAGATGTATCGAGCTGCGATGAGCGATGGAACCTGTTGGAAGAAACAGTGCGAAAAACTCGCAAACATCGAGAGTTTAGTGGATTTGCGAGAAAAAGCGAGACGGGATATATTCAGGAATTCCGAGAAGGACGAGGAAAAAGTGAAGGAATCCGGTGAGTATTATAGGAAAGTCTTCATTGAAATGCAAAAATACCCGCTGATGCGGTATCGATTTTTGAAGACGATACCAACTCTCGGTCTAAATGTGCAAGAGTTGTCTCGCGAAGAAGTTGAGAAAAACAGAAGTACAAAAAAGAAGAGGGTATTTGGCGGGTTCAGTTTTAACGCGGCGGAAGGATACGAGGAAGAGGAAGATGCGACGATGGAACTCGAAGACGATGATGAGGTGTCGAAAATGGACGCGGACGAAAAGGAAAATGTATCGAAAATTTGTAGCAACAACAAGAAACGAACCTCGGACGGCGCGTTGAAAAAGATGCAATCGAATCGAGAACAAGCCATAGAAGACATCGTAAATTCGAGAAAATCGAATAGAAAGAAAAAGAAAATCATCTCAGACTACGCGAGTTTTTGCGTTCGAGAAAGAGTGGAGGTGAGGAACAGCCATCGACAACGCATGTGGGAATGTTTGGATGTTTGCTCGGGGATGCTGAAAGCGGTAAAACTTGTAGGGTTCCTTGAAAAACCTGAAGAAGGTTTGCGGAGTAGAAAATTACGCGAAGCGGCGAACATGAAGGCGCTGTCTTCGCAAATAGTTAGAGCGACGTCGAGAGAAGAAAATGATCCGTCTGGTAAGAGAGAATATTTGAACGGAGCAAATTCCATCGCACGATTGGAACGTTTAGTTACGATTGACGAAGAAATGCCATTTGAGATCCCGTGGTTAGTAGGGCAACTCCCGCCTGAATTGCAAGCGGCGGAAGAAGAAGACGAGATAGAAACGAGTTTAGTTGGCAAGACGCGAATACTACCGAGACTTAGCGGCAAAATGCTCATGATTCACGAACATTATCCGATTAGTTTACGCGCGCAGCGGTCGAGAGTGTGCGAGGATCCAGTCGTCGCAGAAAAGCGACCGCCGAAAGAGTGGTGCTACGACGACGATGGCACGTTTCGATTGAAAAGATCTAAATTGCGTATGCTCACTCAGCAATTGCTTGAAGGCATTCGATTCGCGCATTCGCGAGGGATTGCTCATAGGAATTTGCATTGTGGTCATCTATTAGTCGACGCTCAGAAGAACGAAGGCAAAGGACAGTTGGTGATTGCCTCGTGGGCGGCATCGAGAGGATTTCGCGACGTTGGAAAGCGCTCTCCTTTGCGTTCGTGCACCGTGCCGTATTACATCGCGCCTGAAGGGCTCATCATACCGCCTGCTCAACAAATCGATCCCGATTCCGTTGACGAAACCGCTTACGACGATATCGAAGGCTTAGGCCGAGAAGATGAAGAAGCAGAAGGTGAAAAGGAGAACAAAAAGAAATCAGTGCTGCCGAAACAATACACAAACGCCGTGGACATGTGGGCATGCGGATGCGTCTACGCTGAATTCATCCTCGGTTCCTCGCTCTTCAACAAATTCGCATATTACGAAAGTGCCGAACAGTTGGACCAAATTTTGTGCATTTTTAAACTTCTCGGAACACCAAACGAAAAGACTTGGCCGGATGTAAAAAACATCCCTGGTTGGCACGCGGACATGTTCCCGAAATGGTTACCGCGAGTCTCCTTCTTGAAACTGACTCGTGCGGACGAAATCACTGTCTTCCAAGCCGATTTGTTAAGGCGAATGTTAACACTCGACCCATCACGAAGAATCACCGCACACGAAGCGTTGCACCACCCATACTTCTACTCCGACACTGAACACAAAGACGATCGCGTCGTAGAGTACGAAGACGAAAATGCGCAACGTTTGAAACTGCCGGGCGGCGAGACCATAGTTCAACGACACGTCCGTTTGGTCAACGAGAAGAATGAAGAAGAAGACCTCTTTGGTATCGTCTCTAAATTCGAGCAATCGTCGTGTCGGAACTTCCACCGATACCACGTCACCTTTGACGTCAAAGAAACGCCTTTGTCGATGGCTTCGTTGGTTTCTCTCGAGACTACACTGGAGGTACAAAAAGTCTCCGATGATGAAGAAATAGTGAAAATTGGATTCCGTGCTGCCACGCAATACTGGTCCGAACGAGACGTCTTGTTAAACATGGTCTTGTAATACGTAATAAATAATACATAACATAGGAGGAGTAGAATTATAAGGCGAGCGTCGCGACGAGACACGACGAGACGACGACGACGACGAGCAAAAAACGACTATGAGTCGCCGAGGAGGACACGCCGAAGAAGGAGGAGGGTGGGCCGCCGCTCGCCTCGCAGCTTCGAGGCATAAAAGAGTTCGCGTTGTTGAACGGCTCGACCGAGAGCACGTGGACGTCGGACGAATTTTCAAGAATGTCAGACATTTCCTCTGGCGTTTTGAGAACGCCCCCGGGTTTTATCCACGCCTCGAAATCGGCGTAAAAGGCGGCGACGGAGTCGTGGCCGGTGAAGTTTGCAAGAGCTCCTTTCCATCCGGTACCTTCGGGAACTTGGGACGGCCAATCCGTGTCGATGTTGAATTCGTAGTCGTCTACAACGATGCTGTGCCAGAAGCCTTTGTGCTTTTCTGTGTTGGTCCAGAAATCGGCAAACGTTCGCCCTCCGTCGGTCGCGTGGTTGATGTTGGCTTTGTATATGGCAAACGCTACTGCCGCGGCGCCGACGTTATAAAAAACATCCGGGTTTGCGTTTACACCGCCCGGCGGAATATCGTTTTCACACTCTCGATCGGACCCGTAGGTTGTCAACCACGTGGCCACCGACGTATTTCCGTACAAATCGATAGCTGCTGGAAAAATTGTATGCTTAAAATGGTCCTCGTACGTCTTTCTGTACGTCCCACGCGATGCGTGGTTGGAAAAAACGGCCTACAATTGTACCGCGCCCCCTTCCATCAACCACGCTGGAGTGTGTGCTCCGAAGAGTGTCTGAAATGCGTGCGAGTATTCGTGGATGGCTCCTTGAATAAGCCAATCCGTGTCGTGCTCGTAATACTCGCCCGACGAATCCAACCCGGGCGTGATGACAATCGGCGTACTCTTCTTCGCCGGTTCGCCGCAAGGCGCGCACGTCATCTTCCCCGACGCAAACACGTTATTCTCCCCGTTCATCGCTTTCTCCTGGTTGCCCGCGCCGTCGTTGCAATACCCGTGCACTTCGTCCCGCGTCGCCTCGCACCACAGACCGTTGATTTCTTCATACGCCGATGGGTTTTGCGCCGACGCGTTTTGCGCCTCGTACATGAACACGTCCACGTCGGACACTTTTCCCAAGAACGATTGGGCTAATTCCACGCCTTTCTCGACGGAATCGCGCATCGTCGCTGGAAAGTTCGGCGTTTGCCGAAAGGTAATCGAAACATCGTCGTCGTCGTGATTCCCCAAAGTGCTCGACGCGAATCTCTGTTTAGGCCGATTGCATCCGGATTGGTACGAGCACGACGACGACGACGACGACGACGCCTCGCCTGTTCCTCCGAGGAGTACTACTAATAATAACAGGACGTTCAGGAACATCGTTCTTCGTCGGCGGCGGCGGCGCGAGTAGTAGTAGTAGTAGTAGTAATAGTGGTGGTGTATATCTGAAGTCTCTTCTTTCGCGTTTTGTCGACCGTTTTTTGTTTTCTCGACGAGACCTCTTTTTTTATTTTCCATTAATTTTTTGTTTTCGTTTTTCCCTTTTTTTCTTTTCTTTTATGACTCGTCCCAAACGTGTCGTCAAAGTAGTTTTTTCTCTCGTCCTCAAAGTCGTTCGGAAAAAGTCGACTTTGGTGTTCCATTTTAATATTCTTCAACAGAAAAGTCTTTCTCTTCTTTTTTTAAGTGTCTCTGTTTTCTCTAGGGTACAAATCGTCGTCGTCTCTTCGCGCGCGAGAAAAGAAGCTTGCCGCAACAAACACCGGGAACGCGAAGAAGGGAGAACTGCGGCGCGCATCGTCATCGTCATGGGTGGAAACGAGGGAAACGAGGTCGCGATAATCGACGAACGTTTGCACAACAATTCCATTAAAATTTCCGAGAAAGATGGCTTGAAACCGATTGAATTGTTACACACGCAAACGCGTTCCGTCGGGGTTATCGTCCCACCTCCAGATGTCCGAGCAATCGTGGACAAAACCGCGCAATTTGTGGCTAAAAACGGCCCCGAATTCGAGAACAGAATCTTGTCGTCCGAGAAAAACAATCAAAAGTTTTCGTTTTTAATGGAAAAGGATCCCTACCACGCGTATTATCGAGGGAAGATCGAATCGATTAAGTTGGAATTGGAGGGAAAGACGATCGAGGATCAAAATAAGAAAGGAATGGAAGTGGCGGAGCAAGTGCAAAATCAGAGCAAGTTTATGGCGAAAAGTAGCGCTGTTGGTGGCGTGGGTTTATCAAAACCGGAAGTGTTAGAACGTCCGAGAGAGTTTAAACATTCCATCGGGACGCAACCGCCGCAAGGTCTTAAAAAGAGCGAGATTGAAGTGATCAAACTCTCCGCGCAATTCGTGGCGAGAAATGGCGCAAAGTTTCTCTCCGGCTTAGCCTCTAGAGAATATCAAAACCCGGAGTTTGCGTTTTTGAAGCCGGCACATCCCCTGTTTACCTATTTCACTAGTTTAGCGGATTCGTACTCGGAGATTTTAATGCCGGAGAATAAGCAAGAGATGGAGGAAGTTTTAGATGTGGAGGTGGATTACAAGAAGGCTTTAGAGCGATCGTTGAAAAGGTCCGAATGGGATACCACGCAATTAAAGAATAGAAAAGATAACGAGGAGAAGAAACGCATGGAACGAGAAGCGATGGAGGCGATCGATTGGCACGATTTTGTGGTTGTGGAAACGATCGATTTCGAGGACGGCGAAGACGAAACCTTGCCGGAACCAATCGCGATGAGAGAAATTGTTGGGTATTTGAAGAGACAGGCGTTGGAGGATGCTTCGAAAGTTGAAGCGCAGCCGCCAACGACGACTGCTAATGATGTAGTAAATGAAGAAATAGACGTAGGAGGAGGAGCAGCAGGAGGAACTGCGGTAGCAACAATGGACGACGAAGAACGACAAATCATGCGACAAGCGCAAGAGGTGGAGAAAAGAGTGAAAGCAGCATCAAGACCGCTAGCGCCGAATTCGACCGGCGAGAAACATGCGTCGGGTATTAACGAAAACTTGCCTGAACCTGGTATGAAAATCGTTCGAAACTATAAGAAACCAGAAGAACGCGCGGCAGCTTCCAAAGGCGATAAAGCGACTAAGTTTGCCGTGTCACCAATCACCGGCGAACTCGTTCCGGTGGACGAAATGGCCGAGCACATGCGCATTTCTTTGATTGACCCGAAATGGAAAGAACAAAAAGACGCGATGTTGAAAAAGTTACAAGGAAGCAACAAAGTCGACGATGACCAGTTCGCAAAGAACATTGTAAGTTTAGCGAAATCGAGACCGGACATTTTCGCCAGTGGGAACGATAAAGACGTTTCGACCGCTTTGAACGAGCAAATGAAAAAGCAACAACAACAACAACAACAACAACAACAACAACAACAACAACAAGTGGCGCAGCCGGCACATGCCATTCCTGCTATGACTCAACCAATACCTCCGCCACCAATGATGTCCCAACAAGCAATGCCGCCACCTCCGCCACTAGCCGCCCCAGCGATGGATGCAGAAGTCGGACAAAAACGAGGACGAGGAGATGGAGATGATGAAGACGCCAAACCGGTCAAACAAAAGTTACGCATCGGAGAGATGGAATTGGAGGAGGAAAACGAATGGCTCAGCGAGAATCCTGGTACGATTGATCTAAAAATCTTATGTCCTGACGAAGCGAAGGACAAAAATTTGAACGGTCAAACGATTGATCTAAAAATTGAAAGTGGGAAAGAAACGGTGTTGAAAATCAAGCAAGAGTTAAAGCCATTATTAGGAAACTTGGCGCAAGGAAAAATGAAACTGGAAATTAAGAGGATGGGTTTCTTGAAAGATGCAAACTCGTTGGCGTACTACAACATCAAATCAGGCACGCCGATTCATTTGCATTTGAAGAAACGATGAGAAAAGATATTAGTATTAGCAGATAGTATTCTATTCATCATGATAAAGTAATACATTATCAATCAATCATTATCAAAAGCACGCACCAGCCTTCCCTCTGTTCTCGAATTGTTTCAATCCCGGGCGTGGTAAAGACGGTAATGAGTTTCCGTCATTATTTTTCTGTCTCTTCTTTTCGATGTCTTTGCGTTCGATGTCTTTTTGAAAATGTAACTTTGACGCGCGGGCCAACGCCATGGAAACTTTCGTATCGTTTCCGCCAATTTTCAACGCTCTTTTGTAGTCATCCACGGCATTGGCATATTTCTCAATCTGCTCGTAGGCATGGCCTCGTTCCAAATATAAGTTGGAGAGCAAGTTTTTCGTCGCGTCTACTTCGTCATTGTCAGCAGATGATGTCGCATTCGATGACGACGAAAGTAACTTTTTACCTTCTTGAATGGCTTCAGCGTAATCTTTTGTCGCAGTTCTGATTTTACCGAGTAAAACATTTGCTTTCGCGCGTCTTTGTAAACAGTCTATAATTTTCACTTGTGTCGTTGTCATCGGTTTACCATCATCTTCATTTATCGTGTTATTTTCGCTGCCGTCCTCCGAAGCCGGTGGTGAAGAAGAGGAAGTAAAGAACCGAAGAAAAAAGAGCGCCGATGAGAAGGATTTAATCGCATTCGCGTAATCACCAGAGGACTCAAAGTGATCGCACGAATACATCGCTTCTTTTAGAGATGTAAACTCCATAGGTGTCGACACTTCATCGATTTGAGCGTCGAGTTCATTTTCAATCTCCTCCGGCGTCTTTGAAGGAGTGAATTTTGGCGCTAAGTTTCCATCACGAAATTTAATCACTTCCGCGCGTAAGTCGTGCAAATTTATATCATGAGTGGTGTTGTTAATAATGAGTTCTCCCTCTTGGTTTATTTCTTTATCTCCATCTGGAGCGCTCTTCAAGCGCAAAACAGTGTTCTCAGAGTCCGCAGACGACAAGTGCTTCCACACTTTGGCTACTTCCGCTTTCACGAGCGTTACGCGAAGGGACTTTGCTGTCGTGAGCATGTAGCTCTTCTCTCTCACGATTGCATCAAACAAATACGGGACCTGGAGCACGTACATTTTATCTTTGCCCTCTTTGGATTGAATCGAGAGAGTAAAACTTCGTTCGTTTTGTACTTCCAGCTGTGCAGATTTCAGATCCATTAATTTCTCATCGTGTTGCACGCGCACGATGATTTCGCCGTCTTTATCTTCCCACGTGTACCGATCGAAATTGATGAAGCGAGTTTCCAAAGGCTCTGCGCCATCATCGTGACCGTTGCCCTGTTTATTTCCAATCATCAAAACCTTTTTGTTCTTTTCAATTTTTAACAGCTTTGGCAATTCTCGTTTAATACCTTTCGCCTCGTCCAACCGTCGCATCCGTTCTTCCTGCATCTTCGGATCGACTCTGCTCAACTCGTGCTGAACTAAATCAATTGCACCTTGAGTCATATGATTACCCACAAAATTTGTCGTCTGGCCGCTCTGCGGTTTTTCGTACCCGGGTTCTCGCTTAATAATCGACCCGTCCGGTGTTTGCTCCAAAGCGTCGTAGCCTTTCTTTTTCTCTCCGGTGGAGATGTAATATTTCCCGCCGTGCGCTTTCTTGTCCCAGACCCTTTTCCCGATAGTACCGTACGATTTCTGTTTGATGAGTTGTTCTTTCGGCACGATCTTATTCTTCCTTTGGTCTTCTTCTTCTTCTTCTTCTTCCTCTTCACGCGTAAAACGACGATCCGACGCGGTCTTCTCTTCGATCTCGTCCTCATTTCTTCCGGCCGTCCCATACGTTTTATATTCCTCCCACGCTTTCGCGTGCTGCGCGCCGTCCGAGACCCGATCCAGCGATGGGTTGTAACACGTTTGGTCGTACTGACCACTACTCATGACACGCGCGGTATGCAGAGCACGTGGTGCGCGTGGGTGTGCGCGTTAAAATCTGTTCTTCTTATTTTTTTTTGCAGAGATGCGCGCATGTCATTCATTCATAGTTGACCCGAACACAAACCTCTCTCATCAAAACAAAGCGTTACATTTTTTCTCTTTTTTTTTTCTTTTTTTTTCTCCTCCTTCTCCGTCCTCGAAACACAAAAAAAGGAAACTTTGACACAAAAAGCCAAAAAGAGGCCGATGAAACCTAAAAAGCGTGCTCAATTTTTGAAAGGAAAGAGAGATTTCTTTTTCGCGCGAGTTTTGGTTTTTTTGTTCTTAAAAAAATTGCTCTTTCGGCAATCCGATTACAATGAAAAAATGCGTGCCTACATGAGGTTCTATAAACCAAGCAGCTTCGTAAAAGCGATGTACCTCTCCTTTATCTCGAATTTTAAATAGCTGTTGTTCCGCACTAAAGCGGTACTACCTTCGTTCAACGATATTTTCGCCTTGCGTAACTTGTCTTTGTTACGAAAGGTTTTCGATAAAGCTTTCTTCGCGACGTGCTCGTCTTGTCTCGCATTGACGATATTGGAGAAAGAACCGATCATGGTGCCGAAAATACCACAGCCCAATATAACCCATGCATACCAAAACGCGATTTGTTTCGTGTTTTGAGGAACGAAATCGCCAAAACCAACCGTGCTCAAGGTGATGACGGAGAAGTAAAAAGAGTCGACTGCTGACAATCTGTCTTTTTCCACGGACGCAAAGAAAGCAAATCCGAGCCAAAAGACTACGCAGGACATGAAAAAAGCCGCGAACATGTTCAGCTTTTCGCTCATCACCGTATGCTTGGCTTTGATGAGGTTCAAAAGCGTGACAGTTTCAGCCACCGAAATACTCGCCACTTCTGCAAAGTTCTCACCGGCCAGTTCATCGACGTATTTGTTCACGTCTCTTATCCTGACGTTCTCCCATCCATCACTTAAGACGCTTAAAAATGTCGGCAAATCTTTCACTGGAATATTTACCGATAAATCAATCGTCCCATAGTCTGCGGTGGTTTGAATTGCTAATGTCTTCATCATCTGCGTCACATTTACATCCAAATTCAACGGTTCCTCTATTTTCAACACTTTCAGAGTGTAAAAACTAACGTATCGTGCTATTTGCAACAATGGTTCAGTTAACGAGGACAACGAATAGGCGAATTTTGCAATCAATGGTAAACACGTACAAGTAATAAGTAATTTCCCGCCATTGGTCACCGGAGTGACATTACCGTAGCCGATTGTCGTCATCACTGTTCCTACAAAATAAATTACGTCCGTGGCAGATAACTTCTCCTCCTTCTCTCGCTCCTTATTCTCTAGTACTTGAAAAATGAAGGCCAATCCTAATCCAAACGCGACTAACGTCAAATGCCTCAACATGATTTTCATCACTTTGTGACTTTTCCCGTAGCCTATCTTTTTCATATGTTCTTGCCATTCCACGTTATCCATCAAGTGATCAAACTTCGTCTTCTTGAGATCGACCGTTTTAAACTTTAGAGGAATAAGCGACTCAGTTCGCGCAGGACTTGATCTCCTGGGCCTTTTATTCACCAGTATTCTTTCGCCGCCGTTCTCGTTGGCGTTGGCGGGAGCACGGCTCAAACTATCGTCATTCGTCGTTCCATTTTTACCAATCGTCGATTCCCCGTCGTCCGTTTCGCTGCTTCCTTCGAATCCTTCGCCGTCGCTACGCGAGAGGCCATTTTTCTCTTCGTAGTCGTCGTCGTCGTCGTCATCGCCGTTTTCAATATTTTTCCTCTTCTTCTTTTTGAAGACTCTCAGCACGTTCGGTAATTTGCCAGCCGAGAAGACTCCCGTGGAATATGTCTTCTCGCATTGACATCGTTCCTTCAAAGGAACTAAATCTAACACGTCGAGTGATTCCACGTGTAACCGCCCGCATCTGACCCACGATGGTTTTTTACAACTCTCGCACGTTATTCGACGACACATTAATTCGATTTTGCCAATGGATACAGTTATAAGCGACGACGCGGCATGGATACTTATTATTTAAAAAAAAATCACTTTCAAAAAGAAAGCTCTCCTCCCGTCCCCGACGACGTAAACGACGACGTAAACGACGAGAGACCAGCGGTCGGTTAGGTCGGTGGAAAAGACCAGAAAGTGTCTCTCTCTCTCTCTCTTTCTCTTTCTCTCTCTCTCTCGTTGAACTCCCTAGATATGATGGCCCTTTGCTTGCCGTTCGGGTTTTCCTTCTTTTTTTTTGTCGTTTGTTTCCTTACAGGTGATTATTGAACTACATTCGACTGCCATCCATTTCTATAAAAAAATTACGAGTGGACGACTTTTTCGAGAGAGTCAAAAATCTCAAAGATCGAAAAAGAATCCAAGTCTCTCAACCCTTAAAATGTTTTAAAATATTCCTTCTTCTTCCTTTTTCTTGGCACTTTTTATGGTTCAAGACCTTTTTTCCAGGGAAAAAGTGAACAAAAGACGCTCGAAAAGAAACGACGCGCGATATAAAATCGACGCGCGAGACATGGGACTCTTCTCTAAATTTACCAAGAAGGGCGCGTCTGAGGATGCTCCCGCGAAGGAGACCACCACCACTACCACCGCTCCCGTCGCCACCGAGCAACCTACCGCACCACAAGCCGCGGCGTCTGCGGACGAGATTGAGTACGTGCAATCTACGTGGCAACTAATCTTCCCAATCTCTGGACCGAATAAACTCTCCGCGGAAGAGCTGAACGCCAAGAAAACCGCCGTGGGAGTTTTGCTTTTCAAAGAGATTTTCTCGTTAGCGCCGGAAGCTTTGCAACTGTTTTCGTTTAAAAACGTGGAGGACTTGTACGAATCGCCGATGTTAAAAGCTCACGGTAAAGCGGTCGTCGGCGCTGTCGACGCAGCTGTGCACCTACTCGACGACGTTTCGAAGCTGATACCGATATTAGAAGAACTTGGGCAGTTCCACAACAGAAAAAAAATTGTTGGGGCACATTACGATGTCGTCGGGCAAGCTGTGGTAAATGTGATTGGGTCTGCGCTGAATGGGTTGTCGGAGGAGCAAACAAACGCATGGGTGAAGGTGTATTCGACGATTAAGAGTGTGATGTTAGCGGCGGGCGAGTAAAGTTTATATATATGATTAGAGAGCGCGGAAACGCGCCCATACTTAGATTTGAACACGTTCGACCGTACTACCATGGTACCATATGTAGTACTAATTAAAAGAGTTTCTGCTAAACTAGTTACCTTTTGTACTAAAATACTACCTTGATTTCATTTTCTTTCGAGCTAAAAAGCGCGCGCGAGCCTCTTTCACTTTCTCCTCTTGTTTTGCGTTTTGTTGCGTTTTGTTCTCTTGTTTATTCGTCATCGTGACAGCAGATTTACTGTCATTCTCAGGAGCAAACGAAACATCGTTATCGTTATTATAAAATCCGCCGCTGAGCTTCTTCACGTCGATGGGATTCTCCAACCTAGGCAACGCGTCTTCAATCCATTCGTATTCGACTTTGCACACGTGTCTGAGAAACGGACGAGATGTCATTACCATCTCGTGGTAAACAATCCAATCCGGCAATAATCCGTCTTCGTCCACTAACGCTTTCGCAGAAGATGGGTGCACCTCCGTCAACGTTTTCGTTTCAAACGCGAACGTTTTGAAACAATTACTCGCGGAGCCTCTTCTGGCAACTTTAGAGATGAATCCCTTCGCGAGCGCTTTGCGAAGATTTTTCGTTCTCGAACGTTCGCTTTTCTTGTTATACTGTTCTTCTTCTTCTCGAGACCTCTTGGATGACACAAAATCGTTATCGTCGAGAGACCGCATGGACTCTAATAATTGTCTTCTCACTTCTTTTGCAAACTCCAAACCTCGCTCGGATAACGAATACTCTCTTGCAAAATCTCTGCGATATCGCTCTCTCTGCCAACGTTCGAACGTTCTTAGAAACACGATGTGATCACCGAGCGCAAAGGCGTCCGCGGAAACAATCTTCTGTAAAGGATTCCCTCTGTGATGGTCTCTGCTATTCTTATGCGACGATGAATCCGCAACTTCCAATCTATCCACGGATAACATAGCCGCGACCGTTGCGCACTCTTCAACGCACCCCAATTTCTTTGCCTCGAGCATGGCCCTTGCTAAGTTTGGTTCCAAAGGTAATGGGGCCATTTCCTTACCAATCTGTGTGATTTTTCCGCTCTCATCGATAGCGTCTAATACGTATAACTGTTTCAAGGCGTCTTTCAACGCAGATTCTTTTGGGCGATCGAGGAAATCAAACTGTAAAACATCCATATTATCCAACTCCAAGGATTTCAAGTATAGAATAACGTTCACGAGAGACGTTCTTTGGATTTCCGGCTCGGTGGCATCGGCAAAATCGAGCTGGAAATTTTCTTTCGTGTATAAACGATAACACTTCCCCGCTTGCGTTCGACCGGCTCTCCCGGCTCTCTGCGTCGCCTGTACTTTAGAGATTTGCTCGACGTCTAAAGTTTCGATACCGGTCGCCGCGTCGTATCGCTTCAATTTCACCACCCCAGGATCGACGACGTAGACGATTCCAGGTACCGTCAACGATGTTTCGGCAATGTTCGTGGCTATAACTATTCTTCTGCACGTAGATGCTAACTCTTCCGGCTTCTTTGAAAAGACTCTCGCTTGCATTTCTGGCGTTAACGCGGCATATAGAGGGATGATTTGCGCCAATTTTCCTCGCATACTTTCCGAATCCATCTCCTTTACACGTTGGTCGAGAATCTCACACGCTCGGTCGATTTCAGCCTTACCAGTTAAGAAACACAAAATGTCCCCAGGAATTTTCGCGGTTTCGTGTATTTGCAAAACCGTATCGATGGCGGCATCGAAGTAGGCTATACTACTCTTCCCATTATTCGAGACCGTCGGTGGTCTCTCTAACGCGTGAGAAATCTTTACCGGAAACGTTCTCCCAGGAATGTTAAACACTGGACAGTTGTTAAAATATGCGCTAAATTTTTCCGAATCAAGCGTCGCGCTCGTTACTACGACTTTCAAACCGTTATTATTTGTCGTCAAATTCTTCAATATCCCGAACAACACGTCCGTATTCACCGATCTCTCGTGCGCTTCGTCCAGGACAACGACGCCGTATCTTAGCAACTCCGGATCCGATAGGACTTCTCGCAATAACATCCCATCCGTTAAGTATTTAATTTTCGTATCCTTAGATGTTTTATCGTCAAACCGCACGGAATATCCAACCACGCCTTCGCCAAATCTTTTGCTTTCGCCGTTCGTATACATCTCCTTGTGCACGCGTCTCGCGACCGAAATTGCTGCCACTCTTCTTGGCTGCGTGACGGCGATACCGTTTTCTCTTCGTCTTCTTTTCGTTTCACCGTTTCCTTCTTTATCTACTACTAAAAGCTCCTCCATGTTCTCGTACAACATCTGCGCGATTTGTGTGGTCTTCCCAGACCCAGTTTCGCCTAAAATTACCACCACCGCGTTCTCTCGCACCGCTCGGACGATTTCTTTTTGATATCTCCGAATTGGAAGAGAGAGCCGAGCGTCGTCGTCGTCGTCGTCGTCATCGAGAGCGTCTTCTTTTGTCGCGATTTTGTGTGCCATGTTGAACCGCCGCCGCGTCTCACGCGAAACGATACCGATTTACACGAACACAAACGAAAAAGCAAAAGGTGCCCCTTCCTCTCTACCTCTCTCTCTCTCTCTCTCTCTCTCTCTCTCTCTCTCTCTCTCTTCAAGTCGACCAGTCTCTCTGGCACAGTCGGGAGTATCCGCGCGCAGACGTGGTGTCTTCGTGCATTCGCACAAACTGGACAAAAGAGAGCACCAGTTAATGAAGAAGATTTTTCGAGATGAAAAGAAATCAATCATAATCCTCCGGACACTTTAAAGCGCGTCGTCACGCATTCCACGCGCGAGAGAGAGAAAGAGAAAGCGTGCGTGCGTGCGCGTGCGTGAGTACGCGAAAACGCTCGAGAACGCGCACGTGAGAATAAGATGGCGCCATCGGCGTCTGTTCTGAAGAAGGCTCGAGAAGCAGCGGCGAAATTGAAAGAGAAGAAAAGGAAAATGATGTTGAAAGAAGAGGAAGAAGATTTGGGGGACATGTGCGGACCGATGCGACCACCACCGATGCAGAATAAAGAAGATGAGTGCATTTTAGATGAAGTAGAAGCTGGTCCGACGATGCTACCCATACGAGGATCACAATCACCTCAGAAGAAGAAGAAGAAGAAGAAGAAAGGACGATGGGGAGATTCCTCTGAAGAAGAAGAAGAAGAAGAAGAAGAAGAAGCGAAAGAAAACGAAGAAGCAGCAACGAAAGGGAATAATTACAAAAAGGAATCATACTTGGAAAAAATGATGAACGAACAAGCAGAATTTGCGAACTTTACGGCGCAGCAAATGCAAGAAGAAGAAGAAGAAGGAGGAGGAAAAGATGCAGGCATTCGTGACACCAGCGATGGTAAACATACACGAAAAAGGAGCAAGCGAGAAGTAGTGGACGTAGCGAAGTTAATGACACCTCCGAGCGATGAAAATGATAGTTCAGACGACAATAGAAATAAGAATACAGAAGAGGAGGCCGCAAACGGAAGAAAGCAACAACCTAGAATGGACGCGACGCCAGAAATGGAGGATTTAGAAGATCATAAAATGATGGATACGCCTCCGATGGGAGGAGAGGAAGATGACGACAAAAAAGAAGCAGGTCCGATGTTTCCTCCACCATCGATGCGAGAACAAATTGTAAACGCGAACAGAGATATGGTTGAAGAACGGAGAGCGTTACTGGACGGCGCAGTGGCGATTAAGAATGCTAACGCGAATGAATTTTCTGAATCCGAAGACGAAGATGCGAATGGCAAAAAAATTGAATACGTGCCTCTTTTTCCGAAACCGCACAACCATAAAAAAGGGTGCAGGTCTGTCGAGTGTTTTCAAAAGCTCGGGCACATCGACGAAGGTACCTATGGGGTCGTTTTCAAAGCGAGAGATAAGGAAACTGGAGAAATCGCCGCCTTGAAGAAAGTAAAAATGGACAAGGAAAAAGAAGGCTTCCCGGTTACTGCTTTGAGAGAGATCAACACTTTATTACAGCTGCAACATGAGAACATTGTGTACGTGAGTGAAGTTGTCGTCGGCCGGTCGATCGATCAAGTTTTCATGGTCATGGAATACTGTGGACGCGACTTGAATCGCATGATGGATGACATGAATAGAGGATTTACACTCCCGGAGTGCAAATGTTTAGCTTGGCAATTGTTATCTGGCGTGAGCTATTTACACGAAAATTGGATCTTACACAGAGATTTGAAGACAACTAACGTGTTGTTTAACGATTTGGGCGAGTTGAAGATTTGCGATTTTGGTTTGGCCCGAGAATATGGGTCGCCTTTGAACAATTACACTCCATTGGTATGCACACTCTGGTATCGACCTCCAGAGTTACTTTTGGGCGAAAAGAAGTACTCTTACGCTGTCGATAATTGGAGTTTAGGGTGCATAATCGCCGAATTATTGCAAGGCAAACCTTTGTTCCCCGGTCGAACTGAAATTGATCAAATTGATAAGCACTTCCGCATGCTTGGAACTCCAAATGAACAGATTTGGCCGAAATTCAAGTCCTTACCGCATGCGACCAAAGTGAATTTTGCTGTCCACCCGCACAACTCCTTGCGCCAACGTTTTCCGAAATATCGCGAACGCGAGGACGAAATAGAAATTGGTCCCGGAATTTCCGACGCTGGTTTTGATCTTTTGAACGGTTTATTAGTCTTTGATCCGGACCAGCGACTTTCGTCAACCGAAGCGTTGAAGAGCAGATGGTTTTTAGAAGAACCGAAGAAGAATAGCAGCCGAGAGTGGCAGGAACTGTTGAGACGGTTGAAATAGAGTATAGAGTATAGTATAATTTAAGTAGAAGAAGAAGAAGGAGAGAGAGAGAGAAGAGTTTAGAGTTGTATCAAAATGTGTGTACCGTTAGTTTTAGCTAAACAAAAAAAGAGCAAGGAAGTAAAATGGGCTCGCGAGTTCTACTTTGAAAAGAGCCGAAAAAGACCAAACAGAAGGAAGGAAAAAGGAACCCGCAATCGTGTCTTCTTCTTCTTCTTCTTCTTCACAATACTCCCGCAAACGTGATCATCTCGGTGCATGTCAGAGAAGAGATTCTCGGACATAGATTGGAAGGTAAATATATGTTCTAAATTCGAATTCGATGAATTGGAGTGATTTTGGCCGTCGCGTGTTTGGGTTCTCACGCCGTATCACCACGCGCGTTTTTCCTTCTGCATAGAAAACCTCTAATTTCTTACCGTACTTTTGAGTGCGGAATTGAAGTCGTTACGAGCGAAAGAGGAACGCGCGAAGACGTTGTGTCGAAAGAAACTCGAGAAATACGTGCAAATATGTTTCTAGAGTTTTGTTCTGGAAGAAATTTTAGAACGCGCTCCTCTTATCTCTCTCTATCGCGCGTGATTCCGAGTAGGCATTTTTCTTGGAATCTGTCGCGGTGTGTCGCCGTCACCCATTCACTCAGATAGTGAATCGTAATGCAGTTATGACGGATATCGACTTTAAATCGTAGGCCCATGGCTCGGGTTGATAGGAAAGCGAAGAAATAGTATTACTATTCTCGCTTAAAACGTATGTATCCGTTTGAGACTCACAAATTGAACCTCTTTCTCTCTCTTTCTTCCATATAACAACAGATTCATCAAGTACTCTCGAGTGATAAGGTTCAACGCATAAACACGCCGGTAGTACAACTCTGCTTGCGCACCACCTCACAAACAGACAACGAACACGAGAAAACTCAAGTCCTCGAACTTGATAAATCAGAACTCGAAACCGTCATCGCATCGTTAGAAGAAGCTAAGGAAGCACTCGCGAGATTGAACGACACGAACTCGAAGAAATAAAGAAATCTAATAAAACGAATTAGAACACACTGTAGAACAAAGAAAACAACAAGCGCAATGGCCGTCACTCAAAACAACAACAAACAAGAATTAGCCGGTTTCCACAAGAAGTGCGCGTCTTTGAAGAAGGAAGGCGATCAGCTTTTTATGAAACAAGAGCACATCCGAGCCATTCAGACGTACGAGAAAGCTTTGGGTTTAGCATTAGCAGGAAGTCCAGAAAGATCTGCCCTTTTGACTTCTCAAGCGGCGTGCTGGATCCGCGAGAAGCAATTTACGCACGCCATAGCATGCTGCACGGCGGCTTTGGAGGATAACCCGAACGGAAAGGTTGCCTTAAAGCGCAGAGCTACGGCCTACGAACAGTTGGGTCAGTTTAAAGAGGCGCAACACGATTTGGAAGTTGCGTGGAAGCAAGATGATGCAGATGAATCGGTCAAGGCTATGTTGGACAAAGTTCGCAGCAAAGCGAAAGCGGCGGCGAAGAAGAAGAGTGCAATCAGCGGATTGGGTGGATCGAGCTTGGAAAAGAGACCGCAGCAGTACACGCGTGAGCAAATTGCCGCGGCTCAGGCGCAACAGCAAAGACAAAGAGCCTTGCAAGCGCAAGCGCAACAAAAGATCCCAGATTTGACGATTAGATTCACGAGAGAAGGTAAGGATTCTGTGGAAGTTAAAGTACCACTTTCCGTGACTTACGCTGACTTGGTGAACCATGCGAAGAAGTCTTTTAGCTTTGAAGATGACAAAAACATCATCTTGAAGTGGTTAGATTTGGAAGACGAAATGTTAACCTTGACCTCTAGAGCGGACTTGAGATTTGCGTTGACAACCTTTGCAAACGCAGAAGATTACAAGAAATCCCAAGAAAGCAAAGTTAAGGATGGATCGAACCCAGAACTTCCGGTAATTGAGCTTCGAGTCCACGATTCTGAGGGACAGGTGTCTGAAACTAAGGAGAACGTACAACCAGAAGAGTTGGCGACTGAGGATGAACAGGCCGAAGACGTCATTGAAATCGACGAGTGGTTGTTGTCATTTGCTGCATTGTTCAGAAAGACATTGAGCGAAGCACCCCCAAAAGGATCGTTAGACTTGAGAGAAATTGGCTTGGAGAAGTGCTGTGAAACTCTGGAGAAGGCTGTTGGTTCGCCCGAGGCAAAGACTTTGTTGGCTGCCGCCGCGGACAAGTTCCAAGAGGCAGCGACAGCGGCTATGTTCAACTGGGGTAACGTTCATGTCTGTGCAGGTCGTAAAATCATCGAAGTGGCAGTTTCGAAAAGAAAAGCGGAGAAAGAAGGTGGAGAAAACAAAAACGAAGAAAACGAAAACGAAGACGGAGATTACGCTAACATTAAGCAAGACTTGCCAGAACTCGATGCAGAGTTTGACAAAGCCGTCGCTTTGTTCCAAAAAGCTCTCAACATCAAGGATGACTTTTTTGAAGCATCCATTGCGTGGGGTCAGCAAGCATTTGAGAGAGCAAAGATTCACGCGAACATTGCCAAAAAGGAATCAGATAAAAAGGAAAAGCAAAGGTTGGAGAAAGAAGCGGACAAGATGTTCGATTTGGCGATTCAAAAGTTTGACGAATCCATGAAGATGCTCAGCCCAGAACAGCGAGACGTTGTTTTAGTCGAGGGGTCCGAGGAAACCAGCGGCGTCAAGGCGCAGATTTTAGTTCTCTGGGGCAACATATTGTACGAGCGATCGAGCGTCAAGTTTCTCCGAAACGATAAGAGCTGGAAGAAAGACACGGAGGATTCCGTTGTCAAGTTTAACGAAGCTGCGTGTGCGAAAGGAGACATCGTAAGAGCGCTTCAGAATCACATTTCCAAGGAGTGGGAAGATGAAGAGAAGGCTAAGAAAGAGGCTGGCGCGGCGTAAATAAGTAAAATCGAAATTAGCATGTAAGTGAAAATAGTGTTGCAAACAACAGTCTCAAATAAGGTATAATATCCAAATATAATCTTAACGTAGAATTACAACGGCAGTAGTATATACTTGCTCACTAAAACACACGCACACACACATAAATTAAGGTATTTTCTTAATTATTATGCCTCTGTAGGCACATTTGAGATCACCAAATCGTTCATTTCTGGCACACTCTTGATGACCAACCCGTGCTCGTTCGCCAAATGCAACGCGCAAATAAACGCCATGTGTACTGAGATATCCTCCAATCGTCCAGCAGGGTTCTGTTCTGGAAACTGACTTATGATTTCGTGAAACGAATGCTTCTGCTCTACTGTTTCATTTTCTTCCTCTAAGTCTTTCCAGATTGTTTGTTTCAACGCACGGATGTCGACAACTTTCGTTGTTCTCGCATAGTTCACTTCTATTTTCTCAACTTTTCGAGGCGCATCAACCAAACCGTTATCACCATCGTCATTCCATCCACCAGCAGCGCCGACGAGTTCATTTCCATCCTCATCTCTTTGAATGTTGTCGTCGTCGTTGAAACCACCACCAAAGTCGCCACCGCTGAACCCGTCATCATTGTTCGCAATGAAGAGGTTGTTGTCGTCGTCGTGGAAGTTAATCTCCGAACGCACGGCGGTTCGTTTTGGTGCCATCACTGTGTTCACAAATTGAGGTTTCAAGAACAACTTGATCAAGTCTTCAGCCTCATAGCCTAAATCTGGAGGTAACAATGTATCGCTCGTTGTCAACTCAGATTTCAAAAGTAAATCGTTCGGATCTTCCGCCATATCGAAACACTTATCATCCAATTCTGGCAAGTTTTCAAAATCGTATGTTAAGTCTCTCTCTCCCTTCTTCTTCTTCTCTTTATTGTCAGCGGTGGAAACTTTGATCGGTTCACCATTTTCATCGTATTTCGTGACTTGCGAGGTCGATGCCGTGCTCGTCTTCTTGAAATGCCAATGCGACGGTCCCGCCCAGGCGTGCTTCCCACCAATAGCGACGTTCGCGACCCAATCCAAAGATCCTGTATCTGTGGTGAGGTTGTTCTCATAATCGTCTTCTTCGTCGTTACCGAGACGCCCCCAATCGTTCTCGTCATCGTTGTTGTCAAACCCACCCACTCCATCGCTGAGTCCCCAATCTTCTTCTTCGACATCGACGTTGAAACCGACATCACCATTACCACCACTGGGAACGTTATCTTCGTCATCTTCGTCGTATTCCGCGAACGTGATTGCGTCTTGGTCGGACGCTCCGCCAAAGAAGTCATCACTGCCTTCGGCGGTAGTTGCATTTGATGAAGTCGTCGCCCCGCCACCCATATTCTCACTTCCAGGTTTGTTATACGGAATACCAGTCACATCCGCGAGCATTTCATGCACGACATCAATCGACGGCGTAATTCTCGTTCGCGTTTGTCCAATGGCAAACGCATTGGCAATCTCTTTTGACATTTGCGACAAATTGAGCGTCCCGGCTCCGCCTTCCAACTCGTCGCCTCGCGTGTAATCCGGAACCTCCTCCGAATCAAAGCAAATATTGCATCCTTTATGCACGGCCAAGTTGTTTAACAATAGACCACTCGCTCCACCTTCGTCGAACATAGACGAGGTTTTCTTGAACAAAGGATCCACGTGCACGACGTCGTCCATGACTTTCATTGTGTGATTTTCCGGATTTTCTAACGTGACCACGTTCGATGATCTCGTCGATTGTTTCTTTTGCTTCGGAATCGGGTTCCCATCTTCGTCGAATTCGTCCGCGCCATCACCGGAACCTCGTCTCGGATCATCCAAATTCTCTTCGTCTTCCCCGTTGCCCCCGGATGCGTTCGATATCCCGCCAAGCATACGAAACGTCTCCGAGTGAAACGAATCAACTCTCGAGGCGTAAATCTTTACTCCAGCCTCTAAAGTACACGATGCTTTTTGAAAGTTCGTGTTATCGTCCTCGTCTTTCTCGTTCTTGACGATATCCGAAATGTGATCGATCAACGCCAACGACCACGTATTCTTTGCGTTGATTTTGTTCTCCGAGGCTAATTTGATACAGTTGGCATACAAATTCATAACCGCGTCTTGCGTCAACTTTGGTTTGTTCACTGCGGTTGCACCAGTCATCGCTGCTTTCTTATTTTGCTGGTGTTTCTCTTGAACTTTCGAAGAGACGTTTTCTTTCACGTTCTCGTTGACAACATCATCATCTTCTTCTTCATCACCCTCTTCATTTGAAGACGGGGAAGATACATTAGCGACATCAATATCCTCCAACTGCTTCTCCACGTTCTTACTCAACTCTCTCCGGAACGCAGAAACTGTTTGTCTCTTCTTCATAGACTGTTGCCTCTCCAAAGTGTCGTCGTTCGGGGATAACAAGCCCACCACCGCTAAAGGGGATTTTAACGGCGTTTTGGATTTCCCCCTGGAAGCACTCGTGTTCTTGTTCTTGAAATTCGTCGGCGTGTTCTCATCGTGACTCTCGCCTCTGTTCGGCGTTAACAGCGCCTCCACGGCCGGCGACGCTGGCGTTCTCATTTCGCAGACGCTAGTATCGAGCGAGGACGTCGTGCACCGTTCGCGCGCTATTATTATGACGCGAGCGCGTTTTATTCTTTCACGATGCGTGTCGTCCAATTTTCCCCCAAACAAAAAAAAAGTCGTCTTCGAGCGGCTCTTCTTTCTTTCTCCTCCTTCTTTCCCCTTTTGGTTTTTTTTTTTTTGTACGAACAATGGGACGGGTCTAAAACCTAAATTTTTTCTCACCTCCGTTGTTGTTTCTTGGCAAGGGGAGTGAGTGCTCACATTCCTTTTTTCCCTTTTTTCTTTTCCTTCCTTTCTTTTTTCCCTTTCCAAATTTCTTCTTATTCTCTCGCCCCAATTTTAAATTCTTTCTCTCTCGCGCGCGCGCGCACTCATCAATCTCCGAGGAACGAAAAGAAGAGCCGCGCTCCGTCCCGGTGAGCGAGCGAGACCCGTCATGAACATCGGCGACGACGAGTGGGACGACGAACTCTTCGAAGATCCCGTCGTATTCTCAACCGCTGAAAAGCGATTGTCGGAAAGAGAAGACAACGCGAATAATGCCTTCACGACGAAGAAGCAGAAGAGAGAATACGAGGACGCGCTGACGACGACGGATGGTAACAAAACGTCCATGGGGTCATCTTCTCCTCTGCATAAAACGAAACGCGCGATGGATTTTGCCTCGCAACCTTCCGCGAAGAAGATGAGCCAACAAGAGAAGGAGAACCAACAACAAAAGCAAGATGCAAACGCAAAGACGACAACTCTAAAAGAAACGTTAGAAAAGTATTACGGGTACTCGAATTTTCGTCCAGGCCAGAAGGAAGTCATCGAAGCTGCGATGAAAGGAAGAGACACGTGCGTATTTTGGTCTACCGGAAGCGGGAAATCTATGGCGTATCAAATTCCCGCGCTGCACGAAGGCGGGAAAATGTCAATCGTCGTGTCGCCGTTGATTTCCTTGATGCAAGATCAAGTGAC